>PPOO01000855.1:0-26903 GCA_003708545.1 Maudiozyma turicensis
GCCTTCTCTGACTACCCACCATTAGGTAGATTCGCCGTTAGAGATATGAGACAAACTGTTGCTGTCGGTGTTATCAAGTCTGTTGACAAGTCTGCTACCGCTGGTAAGGTTACCAAATCTGCTGCTAAGGCTGCTAAGAAATAAGGATAATATTTAATAAAGATTATTTTTCTATCTATATCTATGTAAATTTTAATTAGCCTTTTATTATATAATTAATCCATGTTTTCAATATTTAAGTCAAATGTGTTCTTGTAATTGCAAATCTTGCTCTGCCTGTTTTTTTTGTTATGTTATATGAAATTTTATACATAAAGAAGTGTTGACAAGTTTTTAAGCTTGCTAAGTAAAGAAAATTACCATGAAAGCTAACCCGACTATATCATTACTATAACAATGACCGGTATCAGATGGTACGTATGACATATTACTTTCCCAATATTACCTTCTATTCAACTTACTAACATTAATACACCGACAGCTTACATTTATCAAATTTACCGCAACGACCTAAATCAACCTCAAATTTTATACGATTGGTTCTAAAATCAATCAATGATCAAAATGAATACGTATTGAGACCCTCGTTAGAGCTTCCGCAGACAACAACAGAGACATACCCCAACAATATTGAACTATTGGATTCACAACATCAAATTATTGAGATATCGAGATCACGGGCAACAAGATTATCTAGAATCTGTTTCATTACATTCATGACTGATCATGATGCTGTGAAATTTATGAAACTGTATGAATCCAGACCACTGGTGGTTAATGGTCGATCAATTAAGATTGAGCCTGCAAGGAAGGAATCCCTACTTACACTCTCGTTAGATAGTGAAAAGAATGGATTATATGCCAAGGTCATGGTAACTAGACACAAACGTAAGTTGCTTGAATACGATGATGAGATTAAACAGATACATAGTGATAAACGAAAGCAAAGAAGGATAAGATCAAAATTAAGGAAGCAGGGACTGAACGAGGAGCAGATGATTGCCAAGATGATTGAATTTAAGAAGAAAGCGAGTGAGTCTGAGCAAGCTCAAATTAGCTCGAAACCATTATCACATCTTCCAAAGGAGACTATTGAAAAGGTACATAATAAGCCAAAGATCATGGACAATCCTCCAAATAATAGACTACTGGTTCAAAATATACCAAAAGGTACTATACAGTCTGAACTTGAAATGTTGTTCAAAGGTGAAGGTTTCCAGAAGGTTAGGTTGGTTGAAGTTCGTAATGTTGCATTTGTTGAATATACTTCCGTTGAACAAGCAACTACAATGAAGGACTTCCTAGGGACAGAACCAGAATTTAAGAGCTCCACATTGTATATAACCTTCGCTAAATAAGTGTATTGAAATTTAAATGAATATGTATTATTATTATATATATATAAACTTTTGTTTTTTGATACTATTTCTGAATATCTTATTTACAAGTTGTATATTCAGGATATTCTACAGGGGTAATCTTACCTACCCATGAAAACAGTTCTTAAACCAGCTAGAATATTTTCCTTCTTTTTACCTTGAATATCATCGATGATTCTTTGATAATATTCTGGGTTTCCAGCAGGTTTATACAACTTATCACCAACATCATAATAATTCTTGTATTTATTGTTAACTAGATTTGATAACGCCGTGATTTGATCCTTCATCGCACTCTCTGTAAATTGATCGTGAGGAATAGCTGCTTGCATTTTTCTTAGCATATCCTTTTGTAGACCTAAGGGACCGGATGTTCTGTTTACAATATCCTTAATCTCATTTATAGACGTTTTATTCTCTCCTGGGACCTCAGTTGCTAATTTTTTAGGTAATGGTATCCCAGCAATACGACTGAACCTTTCTAATTGAGTAGCCTTGAATGAAACTAAATATTTAAATTTCTCCTCTGGGAATTTCTCCAGTAATCTCACCACTTGTTTGGCACCTTCTCTAACAGCTTGATGTGATGACATATTGGTTTCTGATTACTATTCACTATTGTGTACCTGAGATGTTATACTTGAACCAAATTGTATATCGCAAGATCCCCTTCTAATATGCAAAGCCCCTCACTGTGATCAGCTTTTTCACTTTTCGCTTGATTTAAAATATCCTTTAGCTTCGATGAACTTTTTGACCCCCCCCTTCCCTGCGCTGTGTAATAAGAAAATATCATTTAAACAACAAGTCAACCATGAGAAGCCTTGTTCCAATTTATGATAAGAGTAATACATTAAAATTATACACTTGTACTTTATGTAGGATTATTTGAAGTAGAAGAAAGAACTATACGAAATTGAGAGGGTTATAATGAGTCAAATTATTTACTTTCTTGAGATGAGGTGAAGACTTCTAAGTTCTTAGTACCTTCTTCCCAAGTGACACCATTGTAAGTAATATCCTTGATAGCCTTAATGACATCTTCGACGGAACCTCTAACTTGTTGTGTGGAGTCTCTTTCTCTTAAGGTAACGGAATCGTCCTTGACGGAATCGAAATCGATGGTGACACCGAATGGAGTACCTAATTCATCGTTACGAGAGTATCTCTTACCGATAGAGACACCAGAATCATCAACCTTGAATGGAATTTGAGCCTTTCTTAGAATGTCAGAAACCTTCTTGGTAACTGGTTGTAATTCCTTGTTGTTAGATAATGGGACCAATAGAACTTTACTTGGAGCAACCAATGGTGGGAAGGATAGGACACCTCTAGCAGTATCTTCTGGTCTGTTCCAGAAGGAGTGTTCGAAAACAGCGTAGATGATACGACCAATACCGAAAGATGGTTCAATGACATTTGGAACATATTCTCTGACGTGTTCTACCTTGGTTCTCTTTTCAATGTTGATGAACTTGTTATCCAACTCAACATCGCCTTCTAAACCGTTAATTTGGAAAACAACCTTACCGTTGGTCTTTAATTCATTAGCCTTAGCTTCCAATTCGGTTTGAGATAAATCTAATAGGAATTTTTCGACTAATGGTGCATCCTTTCTGAATTTTGGACCGAATAATTTCTTGGTTAGATCGATTTCGTATTTGGTAACTTCGATTGGGGTTTCTAATTTTTCTCTGACGACCATCTTTTCCTTGGTCTTGTTAGAATGAACTGTTAAATCGAAAGCAGATCTGTCAGCACAACCAACACATTCAATCCAACCGTAAGAAGTTAATAATTCACCATCCCAACAGTCAGTAGCGTAATGGGCCATTTCATTACCCATATGTTGACGGAATCTTAATTTAGTCTTGTCGACACCGATCTTGATCAAGAATTGGTAAATTCTACTAATAAAGTAACCTAGGGTTTCATTGTCGATCATTTTACTTTCAACAGCCTTGCCAATGGTTTCAGTAATTGGTTCAGTAGAACCAGCTTCTTGAACACCACGAGGTAAGAAGGATAAAGTGATATCCTTAACATCAGCAAATTTTGGATGAGATTTGTCTAATGGATCAACAAAATGTTCAATCTCAGCCATTAAGAATTCACGAACTCTTAATAGACCAGCTCTAGGAGAAATTTCATTTCTGAAAGACTTACCAATGGAGGCAGAAGCAAATGGAGTCTTACTGTTGTTGAATTCTAATAACTTGTTGAAGTTCAAGAATTGACCTTGAGCAGTTTCTGGTCTTAAGAAACCTCTTAATTGACCAGATGGACCAATAGCAGTTTCAAACATTAAGTTGAAAGCCATTGGTGGTTCTAATGGACCATCGGTAGCTGGGTTGTTAATGGTGTACTTGACCATTAATTCACCTAACTCCTCACCTGAATAACCATCAATCTTAGCAAGGACAGTTTCGTATTCCTTGACAACTTCATCTTCTAGTTTGATAGCCTTGATTTGCTTGACCTTCTTCTTTCTCTTTTTCTTGTCAGAATCTTCTTCCTCGTTTGGATCGTGAGCGATACCTCTAGCTTCTTTGTCACCTTTCAAACGAGCTTCTAGAACTTCTTCAACTAAATGATCGGCTCTGAAGATTTCACCAGTCTTTAGATCTCTACACATCCAATCAGAGAATTTGTCAACATGACCGGAAGTCTTCAAGACTTCGTATGGAGTCAACATAGTACAGTCGACTTCTAACATATCTTCTTCCAAGATGAAATGTTTTCTCCATGTATCAATAACATTAGCTTGGAATGCACAACCTGGTGGACCATAATCGTATAAACCAGAGACACCACCATAGATATCGAAAGCTGGAGCATAGAAGAATCTACCTCTTAATATACTTTCTAAATTTTCTCTGTTAAAGACAGAGGCGGCTCTAGCCTTTTGGACTTCTAAAGCACTCATTCTTGGTATCTGGACTGTTTTTTTCTTGATAACTTGAGATGAAAGTCTCCTTTGAAATAACTTATTAAACAGCACTTTGTAAATTATTACCTAAGAGGAGAAAAAAATTGAAATTGAAATTAAAATTTACTGAAATATAATAATATAATAGTAAACAGACTAAATGAGATAGCAAATTGTTAGAGATTCAATAATAATAATAATTCAAAAACTGTGATAAAGAGGAAATTGTATTATTGAAGCAGATGCAGAAACTGAAATGTATAACTGAATCTTTGCTGTAAGAATAAACCTGAGAAAAAGAAACATCACAAATCAAGTCTAAGAAACATTCCTATAAGATACAGGAAATGGGCTAACTGCTAACTGATCTGTACAACAGTTGCAATGAGATGTCCCAACTTTGTTGAAGTGACAATACTCTGGAAACCGTTTCAATTGTCCATCATCAACAGACAAAAAAGCAAAGCAAAGCAAAGCGATGAGCTTCCCATAAAAATTTTCAGGAAAAGATAAAAGAACACAACATCACTAAAAGGAGGAAGAAATGGAAAACAACCTTTTTCTCGAGGAATCACGTGCATTCATGTGACTTTCCGAATTAAAAACAATATCGCCCAAGAGATTTGCTCATCTAGTACAAGGAATCAACAAGTTTGAAGGAGTAGTAATAAATTCTATTTATTAATCGTATTCCTTTTATGTGCATTGCTAATGTGGCATGTATATTTATTGGGTAACGCCAATTAGTGATAGAAATTGTTAAGGGTGTCTATACTGTTAAGATGCCAATCTTATTGAGTCAGAATATTTTTTTAGTTATTTAAACATGGTTACTTACGTTTGTTAGAAATGTTTATAGTATTTACATGGGTAAGTCCTTCTATAGCTTTAAATAAAAGGATGTTGATATGTTTTGTCAATGCAGATTTTATTTTAGTTTGTAACTCATAAGATTTTTTGAATTTTCTTTCCCTTACCCTTATTTCTTCTTAGAGGAATTCTTCTTTGATGCAATCTTACCCGACTTAATCTGTTTTGAGCTATCATCCAATAAAGATAGGTAGTCATCCATACCAAAATCGTCCGCTATGATCTCCTCTTCAGTCTCCTTTGCAGCCTTCTTTTCTTGTTTCTCTTCCTTCTTAGATGGTTTAGTCTCCTTCTTATCCATAGTTTCTTCGGATCCTACCTTCTCTTCTTCTACCGAAAAGATGGAAGAATACTTTTGTTTGAACTTATCGATACTACCGGCAGCGTTGGCATCTATAACCACTAAATCGCTTCTACTAGCATTCCATAAAGGATTATTTCTTTGATCTTGGATTAATCTAATTTCTGCCTTTGGAAACTGAGACTTTCTCATCACTACAGAACCGTCACTTAATTCAACTGCAACCTCGAATTGGTGATATATAGCTGGTCTCGCCTTCCCCAGACCAATCTTCTTCATTGGTCTTCTTGGAAGACTCATTCTTTGTGAACCTGGATACGTCCCAGTAGAAGCAAATCTGCGTAATGGACCAATTAACTTAAAACTATTATTGCTCATACTGTTGTAGTTATGAAGATTCAAATGATGATTGTCACAATGGTAAATTTATCTTCCCTTATTTCAATAGAAACGCAATGTATCGAAAAAAATATCACTTTAGGCAGTTCCTTTAAGTTCTTACCTTTATTTTATTGTCCTTTTAGTAAAGTTTCGATAAGATTATTGTGTATAGTTACAATGTGTTAGTGTGTTCTTACTATTCTTTCATTTCTTTAATTGTTTTGTATTTGATTGTATTGCTTCTGTCCTAATTCAACTTTCACTCTCTTTCCGGTCTCGAGTTTCTGTCGGAGTCTTCCGCGTTTTCTTAGAAGAGCTAAAACCTCTGTCGTGTTGTACGAAGTAGACATATAGACTGATATACCATATTTATTTTATATAAAAAGAAACACTATTTCTACTATTATATCTTGTTAATGTTCACAAAGCCTTCTAGCTCTACTTGTAATTGTTCCGCTGTATATGGGTCTGTTTCCTTAATACGTGAAATGATATCTTGGAAGCTAGCAGATGAAAGATCGAAATTATTCTTAGCCTGAGTAATTTCATCCTCAGTGGCATCATCTATATGGATGTTCTCGTTTGAATCTGATTCTTCAGCGACAAGTGCATCTTCGTCAGCTTCACCTGTGATGATCCCATTATCATCATCTTCATAATCGGCATTCATGGCAGCCTCTTTCTCTTGTTCAGTTGTACTTTCCTTTACAGAAATTGTATCTGTTTCTTGTTTTATTCCACTATCCATGTCAATATCACCATCTGCATCAATAGAATTATTATTTTCTACTTCATTCTCATTAATCAATGACTCCTTCACATATTGCATAGATTTGAAATATTTTAATTTATATTTATTGAACTCATGGTTACCTTGCGCTAAACAACCTAGTTCATACTTCACTATTCTTCTCATCCTAACTAAATCCAATTCGCTAAACCAACCAGTAATCTCATTAGGCTTATCCAAATATTCAATGTTTTCGAATATCTCTGCTACGTTTGATTCATATACTAATAAATCTATTTGTAACATTAAATACCACGGTATTTGATTACCATCAAAACGGAATCTTGTATCAATATCCCCAGGAACATCGGATTCAAACACAACTTCCTTTAATTTTGGAATATTCTTACGAACTGTTGCAGATGACAATAATTTCCTTTCAATTTTAAAGTATTCGGTTTGATACTTCGCATACTCGCATGATGATCTTGGATCACAGCCAAATTTGATATATGTGTTTCTCCATGGTCCCATCGCAAATCTATATGTGACCAGCGCAAGAGCAATCTTCAAAGTATGATGAATTCTCTTTGGAATGATACCATCAAGGTGCCTCTTGATCCAAATAGGTCTTCTTGCAAATAATTTTTCTAACAATTCTAGACATTCCTCGAGACTTTCATAGAATTTTGAAGATTTCTTGGTACCTGGGTATACCTTGTCCTTTTTCGCAACATTATAATCCTTTTGTAAATTTTGATGAGGTTCAGTTGGGATTACTGCATCATCTAATGTATGTAAAAACAATTGATAATTCTTAATATACGAACCCTTAACTTCTGATGCACCATTTGCTTTCTTTATAGCTAATGGGTTCTTCTTGTATTTATACAGATGTGGGAAGCCAATCACTGATAATCTAGGTGGAGGAGGTAATTGATAGTCAGAACTTGGGGATTTTAAACTTCTGTTAAAAATCAAATTGCTTATATTTTCTTGTGGCATTGTGTCATTGTCAGGAATAGATTCGACTAATGGTTTCACTTTTGACCATTCTAATGAACCAAACCCAGAGATGTATTCTTTTGCAGCTGGGACATTATCCAATCGGTATTGGAAATCGGACATTTCCCTAAATTTGATTGTATTATCTACCACTGCTACAGGTGTAACTTTATAATCCTTACCATCAAGTGACGCCAGTGATCTTTGAACATTATTGTTATATTTTTTCATGGTACCCTTAGGCATCACTACTTTAAGTACTACTGAGTTGTCTCTAAATGGTACGGGCTTTCCCATAATAGGATGTTCATTGAAAAAGTTGTCGTTTGATTCGTTTTTCTTATTGTCTTGTTTGTTTAGGTATAATTCCAAGTAATTTTCAATATCAGGATCAGTATTCTTCTTCAACATTTCCTTAATTTGAGTGATACCTCCACACATGTTGACTGCTTTCTTAATACTCTCAGGATTTGCAGAGATGTGTAATGGGAATTCGACAGAGGGGATTCTTGGGATATCTAAAGTATGCTCTTTTGCAAGCACTGTAGATTCTTCTTGTTGTGTGCCATTAGCGGACTGATCAAGGAAGTTTAAACGGATACCACTTGTGGTAGCGTCTTCTTTTGTGGGTTGTTCGGTATTCATTATTGGGAATATCTTATTTGTTACCTATATAGTCAGTTTGGGATTAGTGGTTAAGTGTCTCACTTCTTTCGACGGTCTCTCTTTATCTATTTGTTTATACTTTGTAAAGTCACACTTTCCTTTCTCGGAAACGCGACTTCTGAAATTTCAGTTTCTCTTGAACTAAAGGGTTTTATTACCTCTACAGATATCTAAAGGACAGTTCATTTGAGTTATTATATTTACAAATAGTCTTTTACAAAAGTTTCTATGAATTATTGTCATTTAATTATTTACTTGCTTAATTACTTACTTACTATACAATGCATTAATGAGAAAGTTGTGTTGTCAAAACGTCGTTTCTCGCTATATCTTTAAATCAACCCTTTCTCTCTTTCGAGCCTTATCTTCATCTTTGTATACCAATCAGTTAATGATTCACCGTTTTTATTTAACACTATAATGATAGCTGTCATATTATCGAAACCTACACCTGTACTGCTGTTAGCTTGGGCGATACCATGATCTAAAAGTTTCGGTATGATTCCATCAAGTTTGATCCCTTGGGTCAAATGATATTTAATGAAACGTATTAGTTGTTTGTTACTGTATACGTCCCATATACCGTCACATGCCAATACTAGAAATTCATCTTTTTTGTAATCTATCTTATGCATTAAAACATCTGGTTCAACTGTAACCTGTGCCTCCTGTGGAGCAATGGCCAAATTATTTATATAGTTCCCCCTAACGTTTCTTTTGTTTTGATTATTATACTGTACACCTCTTTTAAATTGAAAATCACTAAATGCTCTACTTAATGCAAGTACACCACCTACTCTCCCAAGGGAAACAGTTCCGCCATTATCATTGATTCTTAGTAATTCACCAATATGTTGTGGTTTATGATCATATGACATTGTTTTGATACCATTATTTTTGGAGGACATGATACAACGTGAATCACCGCAATTCACTACATAAATCATTTCACCATTAATTATTGCAGCCATTACACCTGTTGATCCGCATGTACTATTAGCGAAATGCTTATATAATTCATTATCTTGTAAAATATAAGCGTCCTTGAATATTTGTGAAATCAACCCTTCTAAAGTTCTGAAGACCCTTTTAATTCTTCCATCATCATTAGTATTTTTAGCTTTGGATCTAATAACAGTATTGATATCACCGACATTATGCATTCCCATCGCGCCATAATGATGATTTTCAAATGCATAAGTAACCCATTTAGCTAATCCACTTTTAGGGTTATAACCTCCATCCTCTTTGTCACCACTTAGAAACGCAGAACAATCGGATCCACCATGTCCATCAAATACAGCGAATAAACTTAAAATATAAGTCTCGATCTTATCCCTAAATGGATTATAGAATTGTAAATGTATGGAATCGTCCTCGTTGATTATCATATGGGCATCCTCCTGGGTCAGTCTATAGCCTTGCATGGACCCTATACAATTGAAGAAACGAGGCGATAGACTTGACACCTGAGTCGAGGGTCTATGATCTTTGTAATCATTGTATTGTATGGTTTTCTCCGTTAATGGATGTGACAATAATTGTCCCATTGTAAAAAAGAAATTGAAATGTAGTTGAAGCTGAGAGGAACTCAGACAGTTATTTATAATATGGATCTAGTGAGACAGAAACCGTATCTGTGTTGTTGTTTCTATGAAAGTGTATCGTTCATAGAGTCTGTCTTTCTCTCTGATCAATGATGGTTCTTTTTAAATTATATATTATATTATTCTTTTATCGCAGTGTGAAAAAATCCAGGCTTGTGGAAAAAATCATATAGGGCGAAGAAAAATGAATTCCTCATTGTTAAGAGGCTGTTGACAATAGGAGAAATGACTAATTAAACGAGTCAGATGTTGATATATGGGGAGATATCATTAGAATTAAAAATAAAAAGTAGTCATATATATGTATATATGTTTATGTAAGATAGAAAGACGTTAAGTTTTTGTTTTTTAAGCGCTGGTACCATGAACAGCTGAGGTTGTCGAAGTGTTATTCAATTCATGAACGAAATTTTCACCCCAGAATGATGATGTATATTTCGAGATATATTTGTAAAGTTTTTCCCAGTTGGCTTCCTTCTTTTCATCTGATAAAGTTAGAGCCTCGTTAATAGATTCTGATAAATCATCAGTATTCCATGGGTTGACGATTAATGCACCATTTAATGATTGTGCAGCACCTGTGAATTCTGATAGGATTAAGGAACCTTTCTTTTCTTGTTGACAAGCAATGTATTCATAGGAGACTAAATTCATACCATCTCTTGTTGAAGATACTAAACAAACATCACTCGCAGCGTACAATGAAATCAATTCTTCAAAAGGAATGGATCTATGCATGAAATGGATTGAAACGAATTCAACAGTACCGAATTGACCGTTAATTCTACCGACTAATTCATTAACTACGGATCTTAGGTATTGATATTCTTCGACATCACCACGACTTGGTACTGCTAATTGTACTAGAACGACTTTACCTATCCATTCTGGATGTTCAGATAGAAATACTTCCATAGCGTGTAATTTCTGTGGCACACCTTTAATATAATCTAATCTATCAACCCCGACGATAATTTTGCAACCTTTGAAAGTTTCCTTCAATTGCATAATTCTTTTCTGCACACTTGGTTTCTTTAAACCTTCTGTGAAATGATCGACATCGATACCGATTGGGAATGCACCAACGTTAACGAAATGCCCCTCATATTCAACACCATTAGGTAAAGTATTGATATTCAATACTCTTTGTACCGAGGATAAGAAATGTCTAGCGTAATCATAAGTATGGAACCCCAATAAGTCACAACTTAGGACACCTCTTAGGATTTCTTGTCTAACTGGTAAGATTCTATAAATCTCTGAGGAAGGGAAAGGGGTATGTAAGAACCAACCTAATTTGATATTTTGTAATTTCTTCTCATTAATATTATGCCTTAACATTTCTGGTAGAAGCATCAAATGATAGTCATGAACCCAAACCAGATCATTATCGCTGATATTTTGAATAATTTCATTAGCAAAAGTTAAATTCGCTTCATTATAAGCTAACCATGCGTTTTCATCGAAATTAATCTCACCTGGATGATAATGGAATAAAGGCCATAAGATGGAATTACTGAAACCATTATAATGTAAATCAGCAATTTCATCACTTAAGAAGACGGGAATAGCATTAAATTTCTCCTTTAGATCCTTCTTAACTTTTGCCTTTTCATGGTCAGGAATCTCTAGCCCTGGCCACCCATACCATTGGAATGTAGCTGTCTTTTTCAAACCTTGTAAAGCGGTAACTAAACCACCACTAGACATGGTATATTCGTATTCACCGGTTTCATTGTTCTTGGCAATTGTAACAGGCAATCTATTTGAGACAACGACAATATTGCCCTGGATATCTAATTTCTTATCAGTACTTTGAGTCATTTTAGTACACGGTTATGTATTAGTGAGTGAGTAATACTACAAAATTTGAATATACATGCAACAGACAACAACTCCCTAAATAATCAATTTGTCACTTTATATATATTTGTATAATCTACCAGATGTGTAAAAAGGGTTTCTTCCCTCCCATTATTATTATTATCATTCATTCATCCAGACATTCATCCCTTAGCAGCAGAACAACGAAAGGTTTTCCTAGTCCTCAGGGAACGGATCTATGCCCAGAAAGGACGGTGGCGGAGGCAGCGTGAGAGGTGAGGGGTGCAGACAGTTGCTCGTACAACAGTCCCCAACAGGAACGGGAACCTGTCGCTCCGTGTGTCCTCCCAAACACGTGACATTTTAAGTATAATTAATACGTCATTATAATTACAGAACGATGTATAAATAATATATATCAAGTATTTGGATGTTGTTAATTTAATCGATTTGTTCGTTTTGTTTGTAAAAAGATATGTAAAGTTATATAATGTATATGGGGAGGAGATTTATTATTAATAGTAGTATTCTCTTAGCTTTCTTTCTAGATTAGGGATTCGGTTGGAGCTTTGTTGTCTGGAGTAACATCAGCATCCTCATTTTCTTCTTCTTCTTCTTCAGCGTCTCTTGATCTGTCATAGAATTCATCAAGGATCTTTGGAGAGATTCTGTTTAACATTTCCTTTGGATAGATTCTTAGTAGACTCCAAGCTTGATCTAGGGATTCGAAAACGGTTCTATTTTCATAAGCACCTTGAGAAATGAAGGTCTTTTCGAATTTTTCCAAGAATTCCAAGGATAATTTATCCTCGATAGATAAAGCTTCTTCACCAACAACTGCCTTCATTGCAGCAGCATCTCTACCGATGGCATATTTAGCATATAATTGATTTGAGACATCACCATGATCCTTTCTTGTCATACCTTCACCAATGGCGGATTTCATTAATCTACTTAAAGATGGTAAGACATTGATTGGTGGATAGATACCTTTATTATGTAATTGGCGATCGATGGAGATTTGGCCTTCTGTAATATAACCAGTTAAATCAGGGATTGGATGTGTAATATCATCATTTGGCATGGTTAAAATTGGAATTTGGGTAATGGAACCATTACGACCTTCGACTCTACCGGCTCTTTCATAAATTCTGGATAAATCTGTATACATATAACCTGGGTAACCTCTTCTACCTGGAACTTCTTCTCTAGCGGCAGAGACTTCTCTTAGGGCATCGGCATAAGAGGACATATCTGTTAAGATGGTCAAGACATGACGTTCAGTTTGATAAGCTAAATATTCAGCGGTAGTTAAAGCTAATCTTGGAGTAATGATTCTTTCGATGGTTGGATCATTAGCTAAATTCATGAATAAAGAGGTTCTCTCTAGGGAACCATTTTCTTCAAAATCTTGTTTGAAGAATCTAGCAGTTTCTAAATTAACACCCATGGCACCAAAAACAATAGAGAAATTCTCTTCATGACCATCATGGACATCCTTAGTTGGTCTAACTAAACCAGCTTGTCTACAAATTTGTGCAGCAATCTCATTATGTGGTAAACCAGATGCAGAGAAAATAGGAATCTTTTGACCACGAGCAATGGAATTCATTGTATCGATGGCAGAGACACCTGTAGAGATCATTTCTTCTGGGTAAATTCTGGCGTATGGGTTAATTGGAGAACCGTTGATATCTAAATAATCTTCAGCAAACACAGTTGGACCATTATCAATAGGTTTACCTGAACCATTAAAGATTCTACCTAAAGTATCTTCAGAAACAGGAATTCTTAGATTTTCACCAGTGAATTCAACTGTTGTCTTCTTGACATCGATACCGGAAGTACCTTCAAACACTTGAACAATGGCTCTATCACCTCTAACTTCTAAGACTTGACCTTGTCTAACGGTACCATCTGGTAAAGTTAAATTAACAATTTCATTGAAACATGGGAATTTAACTTTTTCCAAAATGACTAAAGGACCATTAATACCACTAACTGTATTGTAGTTTAATCTTGGTTTAATCTTGAAACCTTCTTGAACAGCTTTCTTGTTCAATTCAAATAATTCTTGATCAGATAATGCCATGGCGAGGTTGTTATTATAGGATTGTTATAGGTATTAGCTGGGGTTCTAAGTACTTGCTACTAAAAAGGAGAACCAAAATAAAACATACATAGCTTACTTATATGTTGTATATAAGATACTTGTAGATATATGTATATATATCAGAGACAGAACAGTCGGTTGCTGTTGTCTGTTGCTTGCAAACAAATCTGAATCCAGCCAACTCTTCTTCCTTCACCTTGCTGTTGCTGTTGCTGCTGCTCTTTTTTTTCCATTTCTGTTGCAGCTGAGAATTGCAAACTGGAAATATTTACAGCCAGGGCGAGCAGCAGCAGCAGAGAAATCCCGCAGCAAAGACAATTTTTTTGTTTCTGTTTTTTTGCTTCCGTCTTGCAGCCAAGCCCTAGGGTATGCGGCTAGGGCTGGTATCGATGAGTATACCGATTTGGAACGTCAGTAACAGAATTGATGTGAAGTGAAGTGAAGTGCACTGTGAGTGTGTTACGGTCTGTGGTTGTCGCCCAGCAATTGCTCAATAGTTCCCAGTATATCTTGGAATCTGTTATGGGTAGGCATGTGTGGGTCGGAGTGTATGTACTTGTTGCTGTTGGGTATTTGACCAGCGTACAACCCATATAGCAACCCATCGACGTCTATTTGATCCACTAGATACGGTATATCTATTGGTATGTGTGGTTGTGGCAGAATTCTACTGTATCGGCACATGTACACGATATTCAACGTTACTCGGGTGAGCCACACGGGGATATGTTCTGTGATATATGTATCCTCCAGTTGAATCAATTCTTGCATCGTATACTCCGAGACAGTATTTTCATTGCTTGTTGTTGATCCCTCTGTTGGAATTCTCATCGTGAGATACGGCATCGTTAGTGACTGTAATGTTGCTCGTATGCTCAGATATTGAAATATCTTATATATTGAATCTCTAACAACATTTGCAGGCAATTTCAATGACGTTCTTGTCGATATTATGGGTTGGAAACATATCGTGTATGGAATATCTCTTGAATGTGTCTTGTTTATCATAAACCATTGATTCAACTCGGTAATACTTTGTTCTTGTCCCCTCGTAACGAGTCTCTCTAGTTGTTCCACTTGATCCTGTGATATATTCCCGGGGACGCGATTTACCTCCTTAGGCTTGTTCATATTCATTACTACTAGTTCATTATTTACTTTCATAACATATTGTCTCTTACTTTCAATATTATTTGTCATGTTCTCCAACCTTATCTTCAATTGCCCAATGTTCTTCCTTATCTTCAAATTATTGACTTTATACATTCTTTGTTTCAATAACATTTCACCATGATTCAAAGTCTTCCCACTATCTGCTTTGGTCATAGACTGCTTCAATATCGAATCGATCTCTCTGTTTAATATTTCATTTGTATCATTAATAGTTAAAAGTTTGAACTTTAGCGTAGTTATAAGCTGCGGAGACGTCTTTATACAATTTGAACAATAAAATTTATCTGAATGATTAGAACATACTTGACATTGCATTGTCAAAACCGATCAGATATCGCCTCTTTATTTCTTATATCTTCTATCTTCTTCCCTTGAGTTTGTTATTATTGTTATTGTTTCATTTTCACGATGGCTTCTCTTAAGGGAATGAATACCTGTCAGTAGGTTATATGAAAAGGTATGAAAAAAATATTTAGAATCTGTTAATATATATATGACTATATCACTGGGCTATTGTTTCTTCTTATAGATGTAGATCTCTTGACACCCGGTAGACCAATTATTGGACTGATGTTTCTATGACCTTCCATTTTAGTCTCAGGCATCGTCACTGAAGTCATTGAACCGTAGAAACTTGTTCTCTTTGATGAATTATTGCTATTGCTGTTACCGTTTGTCCCTGAAACATTTCTTACTTTTCTTAATTTAATTATTTGTAAGTCTGAAATATCCTTCTCAACTGTAGCTGTACCCATTTGTGTCCCCAATTCAATCATTTGGTCCTTATAATAAGTATAATCCTTTGACATAGGTTCTATATTTTCATTTAACTTATTATGGAATTGTTCATTTAGTGTATCGTTGCTTTCTTTGTACATTTCTTCAAAATCAGAGGTCTTTGTATGTAAATCAGTCATTTGTTCAATTAAAGTATCCTCATTTTCATCTAATGTATCAATAATTTGTGTCTTCAATAAGTTTAACTCCTCAAGTTGTTCTTTTAACTCATTGATATTCTGATCATAATGTGATTCCATCATCTTATTAGCTTCAACAAGACTTGAATATTGTGATTCAACCATAAACAATTCATCGTTTATGGAAGAATCACCACTATTATTCTTATTATATTCTTTCTTCAAAGATCTATTTTTCTTATTCAAAGTATTATATCTTTCATTCATATCATTTAAATCAATCTCTAGATCCTTCAAATGATCAGTTTCTCTATTCAATAAATTCTTCAACGTTTCATTCTCATTCTTTAACTGAGATAATGTCTCAACTAATTTCGATTCCTTATCTCTATTATTCTCCAATTTTGTCAATAAACCTTGTGATTGCATCGATAACTGAAGATTAGTACGTGATAAAATATCTATTTGTTCATGTAGGGATTCGATAACTTTGGTAGATGAAGACATGACATTTGATCCATCCATATCAACAAAGATATCGCTTGTTGTCCTAGTAGGAGACTTTTGTAAATTTGCCATAAAGATATTATGATGTGGTGCTAGCTTTGTCGGAGAAGATAATGGTGTTGCTGCACCATTGCTGGCTCCATGACTTGTCCAATCGACTTTCTTGCTGTTGCTCATGATAATGATTCCACAAAGTATTGTATGATCTTTATATCAGTAAGTATATATATACTTGCGTGCGTTTTGTACGGTTGAAGTTGGTATTGTTTGTTGTTTGTTTACACTTTAAATCGATCGTATTTTTCAGAAAAATTCATTATGAAACAAAATTACCAAAATTCAAGAATGTCTTTTAGAAACAGTTGTTTCAAATCAAGAGGGATAGTTGATTGTAAGGTTGTAATGATAAACTTGTGTATATATTTATGTATATATGTTTATGTGCCAAGTTAGACCATATGAGAACAACGTCGTACAATTTGTGTCTCAGAAAGTTAGATGTGCTATCCATATCCCCAAAGGTCCGCGGTATTATGTACATATACATCAAGACTTGCAACGGTCTCTCATTATCGACATTTATAATCAATCCGTCAGCTACTATTTAATAATCTTAATAGAATGTTCTGCTGACTAACAAACAATAACAACGTTTTTGTTTTGACTTTTTTTCACTCTTTGACGAAGAAATTATTTCCACTCGGCGAGCAAAAAATAAAAGTTACGAAATATAAAACTGGGAGTGTTATTTCAACAAGAATTTGACAACTATTTACCACTTCTTTCTTATATTCATTTATAAGAGAGGTATCATTCTCACATCACTGATATCGGTAGTCATATTATCTCAGCATTATAACAAGTTTACATCCATATTTCTTACATCTGGATACACTAAACTTATTAAACAATACTGATTGAAAATAAGAATAATCAACAAAACACCAAATACATTCTACATATCTAAAACATGTCTCAAATCGCTTCTCCACATACTGCTGCTGTTTCAGCTACTCCTGGTTTAGCCGCCAGAAATGGTAGAAGAGGTCCGAATTTAAATATTGTTTTGACTTGCCCAGAATGTAAAGTTTACCCACCGAAAATTGTGGAAAGATTCAGTGAAGGTGATGTAGTTTGTGCGTTATGTGGGTTAGTATTGTCTGACAAATTAGTCGATACCAGATCCGAATGGCGTACATTCTCTAATGATGATCAAAATGGTGATGATCCATCTCGTGTTGGTGAAGCTTCGAATCCTTTATTGGATGGGAATAATTTATCAACAAGGATTGGACAAGGTGAAAATACAGATATGAGATTCACTAAAGAACTAAATAGAGCCCAGGGGAAGAATGTGGTGGATAAGAAGGATAACGAAGTTCAAGCTGCGTTTGCAAAGATCACCATGCTTTGTGATGCTGCTGAATTACCTAAGATTGTCAAAGATTGTGCTAAAGAAGCTTATAAATTATGTCATGATGAAAAACCATTAAAGGGTAAATCGTCAGAAAGTATAATGGCTGCCTCGATCCTATTGGGGTGTAGACGTGCAGAAGTTGCAAGAACTTTTAAGGAAATTCAATCTATTATCCATGTTAAGACAAAAGAATTTGGTAAAACACTCAATATTATGAAAGGTATTCTAAGAGAGAAAAGTTCCGATGGGTTTATTAAGATTAATACTGATAATATGAGTGGTGCACAAAATTTAACATATATTCCAAGATTTTGTTCTCATTTGGGTTTACCTATGCAAGTTACAACAGCATCAGAATACACTGCAAAGAAATGTAAAGAAATTGAAGAAATTGCAGGTAAATCACCTATCACTATTGCTGTTGTCTCCATTTATATGAATATTCTTCTATTTAAAATTCCTGTTTCTGCTGCGAAGGTAGCTCAAATTTTACAAGTTACTGAAGGTACTATTAAATCAGGTTATAAAATTTTATTCGAACATAGAGATATCGCAGTTGATCCACAATTAATTGCAGATGGTGTCATTAGAATGGACAATTTACCAAGAGTTGAAAAGGATAGAAGTTCAAAAGCTGATAAAAAAATAATTTAGAATAAGCATATTCTAGAGTATTTTGAGATATCAATAGATAATATAAAATTCGTTTAGTCGTTAAAAGTTGACCAGCGTTATTAGAACTCTAGAATGGATGAGCAGATGCCAAGAGATAACGGACGTCATCCGCACTATATATGAAATTACGTATATGTTGTATACATAATTCAAATATCAACTCATTTATTTATTTATTATAGTTTCATATTTTCTGAAAGTTATTGTTTTTTTACATTTTTTATTTTTACTAAATTACAAATAAAATTACGTATAATTTACATGCCCATGCCAAATTGTTTGGCCATTTGTTGCATTTGTGGATCATCCATCATTTTCATCATTTCACCCATATCTGGCATACCACCACCATTACCACCAAACATGTTCATCATTCTGTTCATCATATTTGGATTTTGTCTTAATTGTTGTTGTGCTTCTTGCATCATTTGTGGTGAAATATTTGGCATCCCTGGCATATTTGGCATCCCTGGCATGCCTCCCATCCCTGGCATACCTCCCATCCCTGGCATACCTCTACCACCACCTTGCTTGGCGGCTTTAGCACTTTGTGCCATGTTGGCCATCATTTGTTGTTGCATCAAAATCATTTCAACATCAAAAACAGAACAACCAGACCCTCTTGCAACTCTAACCAACCTACTTGGTTGATCTATGAATACTCTACCGTCAGAATTTAATTCTTCTTTGGTCATTGAATCTAGAACGTAGACCATCTTCTTCATACTCTTTGAAGTCTCTTCTTCACCAACTTGATTCATCATATTACCCATCCCAGGAATCATTTGTGCAATATTGGATAATGGACCCATCTTCATAATAGTTTGCATTTGTTTCTTGAAATCTGCTAATGTAAATTTACCTTGTTGAATATTCTCTATCATTGCTTGTGTATCCTCTTTATTTGATACTGTTTGAATTTGTTCAAATAGACTTTCAATATCACCTATACCTAATAATTTCGATACGAAGGATTTAGGTGAGAAACTTTCAAAATCGTGTATATGTTCACCTGTACCTATGAATATAATTGGAGTGTTTGTTGCGGCAACTGCAGAAATGGCACCACCACCCTTAGCGTGACCGTCCATCTTTGTTAATATAATAGCACCAAAATCGGAAGATTCCTTGAACGCCTTAGATTGTTGTTCAGCAGCTTGACCAATGGAGGCATCTAAAACCATAATAGTTTGATGTGGTTTAACAACTCTAGAAATTTCAATCATTTCACGGAATAATTCTTGTTCTTGACGATGTCTACCAGAGGTATCGACGATAATAACTTCAAATTTTTCTTTCTTAAATTTGGTGATACCTTCTTCTGCAACCTTTACGGGATCTGTCTCAGTGTATGAACCAAAGAAAGGAATTCTAGCCTTAATGGCATTTTGTTTCAATTGATCGAATGCACCGGCACGGAAAGTATCAGCACAAACTAAACCAACCTTAAAACCTCTCTTTGCATAATAAACAGCTAGTTTGGTACATGACGTGGTCTTACCAGAACCTTGTAAACCGACAAACATAATAACATTAGTCTTCTTCTTTTTAGGTTTAAATGGTTCTTTTTCATGACAATCAACCAAGTTACAAAGTTCATCAAAAACAGTCTTTTGGATTAGTTTCTTAGTTTGAACATTATTTATAGATTTCCCTTTACTTTCCATTAACTTACTCTTTATATTATTCCTCAATTTAGACACTAGTGAAATGTTCACATCTGCTTCCAATAACGCTGTAACGATACCCTTCAACATGGAATCCACGGCAGTAGCGTAATCATCCTGCGTATTGGATAATGCGCTGTTAACAGCACCGTTGATACGCTTACCTAAGTCAGCTAAAACCATATTCTCCTAAGTTTATTAGTTTCAACAACGATATCCACCTGGTTTTGAAATATCAAACAACAAGAGGCTTCAAGTTGTCTTTAAGTGGTCCATTGCTTTATAGCTCTGCTACTTGTCCCACCAACTTTTTTTCGTTCACTGTGGCCGTTTCGTTGTTACATTAACGCATCATTTTCTATCCTGCAGAAATATCATCATGGACGATCTTTAGAGAGCAATATTATATTTAAGAACAAGTTGAACTTAAAGATATGCTCCCGTAAAAGATAAAATTCAAAGTAGTTTGATATAAGTGAATACTGCAGAATTGTGATACAGAAGTTTCGCTTGGAAATTTGGGTTCCTTAGTGTTGTTGAGTTAGCAGAGCGTTCGTTTTGGGGATCATCTTTCAAACCGAATAAGAACAACTAGGAAATGATCAAAGATTTGGTGATCATTGATCCTACCAGGAGTCATAATGATGAGGATACACATAAATCTCTGGTTTTGTTTCATGAGTTTGGGGAGAATGCTGGAAATTCGAACCTGAATGATAAATTGAACCGTATTGGTATAATTCAAGGTCTTTGGTCCCTAACAGAATCCTTTGGCTCTGATACAGATGCCGAGATTGAGAAAGTCATTGAATTAGATAATGAAATTATAATTGTGATTAAACTTGAGGATCAATTTTTTATAGCTTTATCTATTAATGATTATGATAATTTAGATGATATCCCAGTGAACAAGAATAAAATACCGTATCAGTATTATTTAGGCCATTTATGGCTTTGCTATAAGTTCTTTGTTTTACAACATGGTACATTTCTTAAATTTGAGGATAATTCAGAATTGACTGATTGTTTAAATGAACATGTCGTTACATTTTGGAACGATATTTATCTGAAACCGGAAACTTTAATACGACAAGGTATAGATGTTTTGTTTCCAGGATCCTTTAAACGATCAGAATTGGGAGATTTAATTGGAAGTGAACCCCATGAAGAAGAGATTGATGATGAAACATGGGATACCATGATTAACAGGAAGATTTTATTGCAAGATGAAAGCTATTTGGGTATCAAGGATATTTTGGTGTACAATTTACCTTCTGATTTCAATAAAGATAAGAATAAGAATGACTCGGAATCTCAATCTAGGGTTGGTACTAAATATTTTGGTCTTATGGAGAATTTCTGCCGAACATTTGACAGTTTACCAGATATATCAAATTGGATATATCATTTATTTAAACAATACGACAATATATCAAGTCATGTCTTGGCAGGAAATACACATTTTACAGGAATTCCAAGCACTGAAAATCAGCAAAATGACACTACTAATACAATACCTGGGGAAGAAACTTCCAACATCTCCACATTTGGTAACAGATTTTACCATAACATGACATTACCGATTTCGTTTGCGTATGACGTTGTTCAAGAAGTTGGAGTGACAACAGGTGTATCCAGCAGTGTCTCATATTTGAAAAGTTATATTCCATCATGGACAACTCAATCTCACAAAAATGATTTTATTGATTCCCCTCAAAAGAAACGTTACGGGTATTTGATTTCGCCATTAGCTAATAGTCAATTACCGTCGAATTATAAAATGATACCGATGTATCTTAAATTTGGTACTCATTATGATTTTTATAATGTTCTGTTCTGGTATTTTGAAGATATACTAGTTGTAATTATATGTGAGAAAACGTTTGATAAGGTATGGGAAGCTGATTATTTGAATGATTTGAGTTTTATATTATCCCTAAGTATGGAGAAATTGTATCATAAAGTAGAGAAAGTTAAGCGACCAATGCAAGAGAATTTTGGATATTTCATAGTTGAAAAAGGGAAATCTGTAACTGAAATAAAATCGTCGATACCTTCTTGTATTGGTCTGTTGAAACAAGAGCTAAATGGAATGTCACCTTTGAATGTCGTGATTGATGGCTGGGATAAATTAATGAATCAAGAGAGAGATAATGATGGTATAATTGGTTTAGATATAATGGGCAGCTTATTTCAAATAGGGAAACCGACCGAGAAACTTATAAAGGACACAAAGAGCATGAATAATCCGTATAATAATACATTCTTGGATTCGATGGAAGTTGATAAATTATGGATCCTTTCAAAAGAATTGCTAATATTTCTTAAATCGTTAGACAAATCAGAGACAAGATCTGAACTTGTTGAGGAAAGATTACTCACCTTAAGTAACGGAGTACTGTGTTATATCAAAAACGACAATAATCGACTAGTAATAATTTTGAAGAATTGGTTCGATAGTAAATACGATGACTATCCTACAAAGGAAACTACGTTATTTAATAATTTAGGAATTGATGTAACCAGCTGGTGGGCCAAGAAGAAATATAATCTAGATATGTAAATGATATTACGAAGTATTTATAAGCGTGCAAATATATATGTATACGTATAGATATGATTTTAGATATATACTGGGTAAGTGGATTAATTTAATATATAATGAACTTGTGACTTTGTGAGTGTCTCCTTTTTGGTTGAGAATAAATAAAAATGGATGAGAATGCTTGTATAGCTTTGTAATTTTTTCTTTTACAATATGTTTCATTTGATCGATTATGCCTCCAGATAAAATCTAAATTTCTCAAAATTGTTATCTAGTTCATGCTCCTCAATTTCACGAAGATCTGTCATGAAATCGATTGTATGTGGATCCTTAAATTTATCCTTACCACGACACCAAATTATTTTATAACCTAGATAAATACCTAAATCAATGAAAATCATCAGATAATTGAATAAGAAATCCTGAACATTCCATAGTTTACGGAAGAAAACAGTATAACCTTGGATGAAAATCATTGCAGTTGCACATATCATACCGAAAATAGCTGTCCAAGGTTGCCACCATGAGACGAATGGCAATGATGGTAACGTATCCTTTTGTACCAAATACGCTCTTCTAAAGAATAAATAAATTATGCACAAACAAACGAAATTGATCAATTGTGATGTTGTAATAATATTAATCAACCAATTTAAAACCACAGCACTATTTGAGTTTAATTGTAATAAAGAAATAAGAGCCCAACATAACGAAACACCTACTGCATATATTGGAACACCTTGCTTATTACATCTTGTAAAGACTTTAGGTGCGTACCCATCTAAAGCCATACCATATAATGTTCTTGAAGAACAATATGTGTAGGCGTTACCTGCAGAAAATGCGGCTGTGATTAATGCAATATTGACAACATCTGGAAGGATTCTAATTCCTAAATTTAGCATTGATATCACGTATGGAGAAGAACCTGCACCTGGTCTTGATTCGTTGATTGCAGCTGTCAAAGAAGGATCGTTAGCTGAACAAACAATCCCTACACATAGACAACTACCGATGAACATAACTGTTAATCTAACGAAGACTTGCTTAAATGCTTGAGGTAATACTTTTCTTGGTAATTTAACTTCACCTGCTAACATGGAGATATATTCCCCACCTGCGATTGTAAAGGATGCTTGAATTAAACAAGAAAGGAACCCCTGGAAATAACCTATACTTGCTCCTCTATCTACACTATCTGGAAAATATTTCTTGAATGGGGCATCTCCAAAGTATCTGAACCCATATACATCATGATGTGGATTCCCACCGACCATGGTAATGAAAGTGTATAGAAATAAACCTAGAGCTAAGATAATCTTAAAGGAAGATAACCAAAATTCTAATTCACCATAGTAACCGACTGCACAAACTGATATCAATAGATATAATATACTTTGAACCACTAATGGTATAGCAGGGGAATAATCATCTCTCCAATAATGTATGATTGTATTAACCGAAACAATTTCGAATGGAATTTGAACACATTCCAAGAACCAAAAATTCCAACTTGCCATTAATGCCAATGACTCATCTGTACATTTTTTAGCTAACCTTAGAAATGGTGAACTTACCGGAAGGAAGGATACCATTTCTGCTGTCGAAACAGTTATACATAGGATAGGAACACACCATAATGCAAAGGTAACTAATAAAAAACCAGCACCACCATGATACAAGGGTTTTCCAATAGCTACGAATAAAGCGGTACCAATGACACCAGATATTGCAATAAATTGAACATGCCTATTCACTAATTTTCTATGTGTCTTTGTACTATGTAATAAATTTGTTCGAGAATTATTCTCTTCCTCATCATTATCCTCATCTTCTTCCTCATGTGTATTATCATCCCTACCCATATCATATATCTCATATTCATTTCCTTCATCGTCTTTCTTGAACGACGTATGATGATTCCTATGTATGGAATAGCAATCCCATTATCAAACGTGTCCTCTGTAATATAATTTTTATCCTTTGTTATTGACCATTGATCATTATTACTGTTATTATTATTGCTATCCTCTTCCTCATCATTAAATGGCGATACCGACGAGGTGCCGTTATTATACCTATTCCAACTCATTAACAAATCGATACCAGGATAATAAACGTGATGCAGCTATTCACTTGAATGATATACGTTATATATATTTATATTTATATTTATATTTATAAGTTGAAACAACCTTTAGTTCTTATCTAGGGTTGCAACCAAAATGGTCTTGGAAACAAAGAGAGAAAAAAAAATAGTGAGTGACTTCTAGTTGCAGGTACCACCGCCTCTTATATCGGAGCTGTCATGCTGAACGCGCAGTATAAACAGCGAATCGCTGTTGCTGACTTTTTGGCCTCGGCCGATCGCAGCGACCGCTGAGTGCGAAACGGCGGGAAGCGAAAAATGAGATTGCTATTGTTATTGCAATAATGGTAGAATGACGTCTTTATTATAAAGGATAGTGTGTATGTGGATAGAGAGCGGGAGACAGAGTTGGGAGAGCTCTGGTACAAGAAGGAGTAGTTATAAGTTAGGGTGTGAGGCTGTTGACGGGATTGAATGTGATGATGATGGCGTCGGAGAGTGTAATGTGTAGTGTCTTTTGCTGTTTTTGATTCTTGTTTAAACAGAAAATGAGAGTTTGTATGTGTATATATGTTTAATGAGAGGACAAGAAATAATTGTATAACAGTTAAAGCTCATTCTATCTTCATAGCAGCATGCTATTGTCTGTTTATACACCGATTTTGACTTTGTCATTTTTGTTTTTTTATTTACTACAATGGACTAACTCCGTATTGTCCAAGTTCTTGAGCAAAACAATAAATTTGGAACAATCTGAGTGAATCAGTTATAAGTTTCAAAGAATTATTAATTATATTATTTATATGTACATATACTACGTATATTGCCTTCTACATCAATCCCTAAACTCAATACAGAAATGTTGTCCATTAATATTATGCAATTCTGTAATGCCTGTCTTCACTCTAACATTAATATCTTCTACGTCTTCATCTTCGGGATCAATATCCATAGGATGAGCGTTTAATTCCTCGTATATATTTTGTACACTTTGCCATCCTGTCTCATAAGTTGGCATGAATCCATTTTCATCAATACTACTCTCAAATTCTTGTCTAGTACCAGCAGTTGTGTTATTTGGATATTGACTATGTCCCATGGTGGTGCTATTATTATTATTATTAGTATTGTTATTATTTTCATTATCCTGCCTCTTTAATTGTTTCGAGATGATCAAATAGACATAACTTTCTAACGACCACTCATACCAGACACACTTACCATTCATTCTCCTATTAAACATTACTGATATTTCAGTATCATCATTAATTAACAACGGTTCCTTTAATGGGAACACCATAGGTGACCAAGAAAATAGATTGGATTTCTCACGTTCATTAGTCTCGTTGCCATCTAAATGTACCACATTGGTATGATCCGGTATAATTGATATCTCTATATCGTCATATAATTTTGCATTGAAATATCCAATTATACCATGAATCTCACTACGATGTTTAATCTTGAATTCAATCGTATTACTTCGGTTAAAGATATCCAATGAACTGTTTTTATTTTCATGTGGATGTTCAAAGGACCATAGCTCATGAAGACGGTTCGATAAAATATTGTATGGAATATTATGCATCACCCATGGTTCCTCAAGATAAGTCTGATCTTGGAATTTCAATTTTTGATAAAGTAATGGACATGAAATAGGTGCAATACTAGATCTATATGATTGCGGAATGAAAATTGTATCTCTCTTTGAATGGTTCCTTTCAATATTCCAGAGACATTCAGGTGATAGTTCATTACAACCAAACGATCCCAATAATTCACTAATACACATATCAATCTTATCATTAGATTTCCAGGTTGTCATATCTTCATGGATTAATGTAACTTTATTGTTCCAATGCTCAAAGTTTCTTTTCTGTAAATACAAGAACGCTTGAGGATTTTTCTCTAATGCGATGACTTTGACCTTGGAGAAAATCTCAAGTTTTTCACAAATGTTAAACACCTGACTCACTAATGGACCACGACCTGCGCCTGCCACAAGAATGATAATACGATCATTTTTACCTTGTCTTCTACCTATGATATCTAACGTAGCTTTTCTAATCGCTTCCCCGTATTTCTCATATTTCGTCACATCTGTCTCA
>PPOO01000855.1:26923-52010 GCA_003708545.1 Maudiozyma turicensis
TGTCTCAAAGATCGAATAGATTGAATTTGTTAAATTTTCTGAATGGGGCTTCAAGGGAGACATTAACTGCGGTATATTTGATCTCATCTTATCTGGTTGACTAGTAGACATTTTCTTCAAAGCCATTTTGTCATTCTTTTTCAATAAGAAATTAATATATTCTAGATATGCAATTTCTCCACCTTTAATAAAATTCTTATATTTTTCCATACCATGTAATATAATTATTAAAGAATTGGATTTAACTTGTGAATTACCATTAACTTCTTGGAATTTCATAATTAACTGTTGATTAAACTTATGCAACACAGGATAATTATATTGATTTGTCGCAAATATCGAGGAAGATAATAATAAACAGGATACTGGTTCGGTTAACCATCTATCAACGATATAACGCGGCGTTTTAACTCTTGGTAAGGCTAATGATATCATTAATGAGATATGATAGCCACACAGTTTCCTGATTGTATTCCATAGATCCCACGTTGCAAGTGGATCACTATCCTCATACATTGGTAATGATATTGAAAGAGTCATATTCGATGTATCATCATTGAAAATTTTATGGTTTAATAGCCTTGAAATCGTTTGAGAATATATCTTCAAATTGTTGATATCATGAGGTGGCGCTAGAATCAATTTGTCAATCCCTATATTTTGTGCCAATTCACATTCATTTAAAATTACCTGATAACTCATCTCTCTATTTAATAAATTGGTACTCTCAATGTCTACCCATGATGATAATAGTCCGATATATGATGGTCCAGTGATATTAGTTTCATTAATAAATGTATTAGAATCACCATTGTTACCAAACGGAGAAATCATAATATCCTGCAGTTGAGGTTCTTTAATTTTCAACTCTGAAAATGGATCATTAAGATCAATGTAACTTTGTAATTGTCTCAGGACTTGTTCTCTGTATCTATTACTGGTCAACGATAACAGAATGTAATCACAATTTTCTACTAATTCATTATCTGTTTGAGATGTAGTTTCACTGCTTTTAGTGTCGCTCTTACCAAAATATCCTCCTGAATATTGATTTTGTTCTTGACTGCCAGGTTTGATACCCACATAAACATTACTCTGAATCTGCATCACCCTCAATGCTTTAATTAATTATTCTACTGACACACTTACAAAATATCAATAGTAGACTTCGTTAAAATTCATTCATTATACTTATAGTGTGTTCAGTTTAAAAATAGTCTTAGAATCCTTCTCTTACTCTTATTGTAACTGAATTTCCCTAGTAACAATGGAGAACAATTTTAACTATGTTTCTTCCCCAAAACCCTACTGCCGCATCACGCTATGCGCCACAAAAAGTAGTACAAAATCTGGCTAGGGCTTTTGATATAAACAAAACAATTTCAAATTTTGTATGGCAAAACACGTAAACGCGAAACTTACACTGAAAAATTCGTTTCTTTCTGTCTGCCTGTTAGTGAAATTTGTTTGCTTGTTATTCCGCTAGTGACATGGCACTTGGATCGAATAACACAGAATTGAAACTGCTGTCATATAGCTTACTCCTTGTCACTTTCCTTGAGGAGTGGTGCATTATATCAGGATATTAGTCTGTTTCATTTGATTTTACAATTAAGAGAGTGAGCCTAGAAGGATCTGACCTATAAGCATTCAACACAATGTATCAACATTTCCGCACATTCCAAGGCAGGAAATTAACAGACCAGGAAAGAGCTCGAGTTCTGGAATTCCAGGACTCCATACATTACTCACCACGTTATTCAGATGATGTTAACGAATATAGACACGTAATGCTACCCAAGCCAATGCTAAAGGTTATCCCATCGGATTATTTCAATTCAGAAGTTGGTACTTTACGTATCTTAACTGAAGATGAATGGAGAGGTCTTGGAATAACTCAATCCTTAGGTTGGGAGCATTACGAATGTCATGCCCCAGAACCGCATATTTTGTTATTTAAAAGACCATTGAACTTTGAAGCTGAAATGAGAGCTGCCGCCGCAGCTCAACAACAGCAGCAGCAACAATAACGAGTTTACTATTCAACATAACATACCTATCTAATCGATATTCAAACAAACCGACGATAGTTCATAGTGATATTCCTAGCTGCAACTAATGTCAATGTTTTTGAGCCGGGTTTACCATTTTCTTTTGCATACTGAAAAAAACAACAACATAACAATCAAACAAAATTTACTTAAATATCATATGGGAGGAAATACCAAGATTATACATATAATATAAAAACAAAGTCAATCCCTTCAAGTACTAGATTTTCTAACGGTAGGGATAAGAAAACTGAATATATATCATTGCCCTATTAATGAACTAAATAGTAATTAAAGGGCGAATGACAATACCTGTTCTCCACTACTTTTTAATTAACCTGGAGACCTAACAAATACCCTAGTATCTCACCCATATTTATATTTTATGTATTCCCTTCATAAATTCTTTGTAACTTCTTAATATATATTAAAGTTAACTATTATCTACATCTATTGAACCTGCCAGCCTTCCGGAGCTCGAGGGAAATAACCGCCCTTTGAAAGAAAATTTTCCTCTAAGTTCGCTATTTCTAAACAAAAACATACTACACCAGCTACCAAACCTTTAAATGCTGATCCGTTTGAAAAGGAAAGAAATTTATAAAAATAGTAAATTGGAATAATAATATAAAAAGATCACAATATAATCAACGGTGAAAAGCAAAAATGGAATCCCGTATAAAATATTTAGATGAAATAGCAGTGGTATTACAGCGTTCAAAAATATCTAAATCAAAAAACCAGACTATTCCACCTGTTATCCCACAGGATGGAGATCCCAACAGCTGTGAATTAATAAGATTCCTAATCAAGAACCTTCTAGACACACAAAAAGGCGAACTATTTAAAAATTCTACAATATTTGCAAAGTCAATTAATGTGTTAGATTTATTACTAAGAACAAACCCATACCTATTGATTCACCCTTCACTAGATATTGCATCATTTACGGATAACTTAAAGCAACCAATAGGGATGATATCGTTAATTGAAACATTTATAGAGGTCTCCATGCTAAATATCGATAGACCAGACAGATTATGGTTAATAAGAAGGAAACTCAGTAGTTGGCATGATTTAATAAATGATCTATATAGTGGACAGTATAAACTAATTCAAGCGAGGTATTTTGATAGCACTCTGGATAAATACGAAAAGAAATTAACCACAGTTAGACTAGGATATTGTACATATAACCACTACATCAGATATTTACAAATAATATATGTCTTATGCTATTTGTTAGATTCCAGATATTCGGTATACAAAACCTCTTTCATCTCTAAAGATGCTAACCAAGGAACCGATGCATGGAATACCAGATTTCAAAAAATAATGAGAATGGTGCTCTTCATCTTCCAATCTGTTCAATTACCTCCAACAACTGACTACACCGATTTGCAACTGAACTTTTTATCATTAACTGTAGATCAATTGCTCAGTAATACTATTTGTAATGTAGGAGAAACACCGAGAATTATTTCAACAGATCAATTCAGGTTCACTATAAAAATGATCCACAAATATATGAAAAGTGATATTATCTTCCAACATGGTGATAATACAACTTTTGCTAAGTGCTTACTAAGAGTTTATTCATTATGTATTCCAAAGAGATCAAAAAACAATTTAGTGAAACCATTCTTCAATTTGCTGATGGAAGAGCTACCAATCAAGCAATGGATCAAAGATAACTTATCTCAAATTAGTTCAACAGAAAATACCGGCAATACTTCTATTGTTAATATTTCCATAAGAAGCATAATTATAGTCTATTTTGATATGCTAAGGTATTCTTCACCCGAAGAGTCTATAGTTTTAAATGATTATCATAATATATGGATGGCCGATATATTCCCCGCGCAATTGATTAGGTATATTATGGAACCATTTACAGATGTCTCAAAACAATTGGAAAACTTAAGAACATTAATTTTGACCGCATACATAACACAAGATTGCGAGAGTACATTATATACGGAGATTGAGAAATTAGATAGAACAATTTTATCCCATAATAACAAAAAATTAGAATTCGTTTTCGACAAAATCTCAGAAGGTATCTCTGCATGTTTTGCGGTCAATAATAGCAAAAAATTGATTGAATGGGTAAGAGTACTAAGTAGACTTGCATGCTACGAAAGTGACCATATTAGTGTCGAAAATATTTCTGAGTGGTCTGTTTGTAAATTATGTGAAGGTAATAACCATTCAAACATTTTCAAGGATATAAAACCTGACAGACCAGATTGTTCCAAACATTCTATGGCATTTTCTGTAATCGAAAAGAGTTTTTTACTAAGAGATAATGTACGTGACTTCAATGAGGCGCTTTTAACTGGCCTATTGATTTGCTTACAACATATTTTTACTCATTTCCAACCTCGTTCATTGAGAACCAAATCTGATTCTATATTACGCCCTGAATTTGAATTATTGACTCGATGCTTTACAAATCATAACAGATATCTACGATTAATGGCAGCCAGGTTGATACCGCTATGGAATATAACCGAATCTCATAATAAAAATTTGGAAACAACAAAGGGATTAATACAACTGTTGCAATCATTAAAAAGTAACGTTCAATCTGAAACATTAAGTATGGCGTGGGCCCAATTGACTTTAACTACGTCTGGTCAAGACTTTGATAGCATTTTACTCAAGCAGGTTTTAAATCTTGCATCAACCGACTATTCTACATACCTAATGATAGGTTTCCAATTAAAAAACATGGCTAGATTATTACGTAAGACACCATATCAATTAATATCTCCAATCTTGCCTGATCTATTACATCAAGTCGGTAAAGGTTCGGCTGCAATGATGCCATTATTAACAAGGCTGGTCCAATTATCCGGCGTATCTTTGAGCAGTATTTTAAATTCATTCCAGAAATACATAGTTCCGTACGCTGCAATGCAACAAAACAATGACATCTTAGGCAAAATAGCAACTGTCATGTGTAATGGTGATACATCACTTGTTAACCTAAAGATAGAAGAGCTTTTGAAGAAGAATATCTCTGAAATATTTGCAGTCTGTTTAGTGAAACATAAACTTTTCTCTTCTGAATTCATAGAAAAGATATTCACCAACAGAGTACACACATTTGATAAATCATTAATATATAGAGGTTTACCAAATTTTGTAACTTTAGCAGAGATAACTAAGTTATATGTATTCAGTGAGATTAAAGATGAGAATTCAATCGAGAATTCCAATGCAGTATTATGCTCCTTAAGGTTCCTAATGACTGATTTTAAGAATGACCACCGTCGGGGGGCCAAATATAAAACTGTTCAGCCCTGGAGTGAACATCAGGAGAAATCGTTCCAGAAGAAGATGTCAGAGGATATTTTGGGTATATTCCAGATCTTTTCCGTAGACATACACAATGCAGAAAAGAATATGAATAACAAGGAAGATAGTGAACGTAAAACAAACTACTACGAGAAATTACGTGTAATTCATGGGGTTGCATTCCTTATCCAACATTGTGGAGAAGACGTCATAATAGCAGCATTACCGCAAATAAATATTTGTCTACAAATTGCATTAGAAATTGATGAAGTAAGGTGTGCTGCCCTAAGGTGCTGGTTATTATTGGTAAAAAAGCTTCCTGATGATCAACTTTTCACAATTATTGATGGCTGGGTAGTATTTGTGCTGCAAAAATGGACTAAACTTGGTGCTCAACAACAATCATTAGCATATAAAATTTTCGATTACTTGATAAAATACAAATTGGAGTTAATTTTCGAGAGTGATCCTTATATAGTTTTTGCGCTGAAAGAAAAGGCAGAACTAAAAATATTGGAAAGGGACCCTGTTTTTGTCAGGATGCTTGGAAAGAATAAAAATATTCAGGATCTGATTCCAATGTTTGTTAAAAATTTAGGTAGTAATAATAAATACATGATAAAACAAAGCCTTACGGACTTAAAGATATTCCTTAAAAAGAAAGAAACCGCTACCAAAACACAGGTATACTCCACTGATAATAATACTCCAACAACAGCGTCATTACTTGCTACGCTTTTGAAAACAGCATATAAATTTAGAACTACCAATCCTGGGATATCTCAAGCATGTTCAGAATGTATTAGTATGATTGGAGTTCATGACCCATCTAAATATGACAATGTGGTCAGTACATCGTCTGAACTGACTTATGACTTCAATGATAGATCTCAGACAATAAAATTTTTGATTTGGGTATTAAACGATTTTCTAGTACCTTCATTTTGGGATAGCGAAAATCCAAATAAACAATTATTCGTGGCTCTGGTGATGCAAAAATCATTGGACTATTGTGGGCTAAGCTCTAAATCATGGGACATTAACAACAAGGAAGCATATGTCGAGGAGTATCAATTATGGTCGAAATTCAACAAAACAGCACAAGCTACGTTATCGCCATTATTATCGTCACTTTACTTTTCGAGTTCTACTAAATCATATGTGGATCTACAATATCCTTATTTCGATAGCAAAATGAGTTATCAAAAATGGATTACATCCCTCACATTGGATTTAATAACAGTAGGTACGACAGAATTTCACCCTTTGCATATTTTTGCATCCTTAATGAGGTGGGATGATGGGTCATTCTCTAATTTTATCCTTCCATACATAGTAATGGATGTTCTGATTAGTGCTGGTGATAACGAGAAATGTCAAAATTTAGCTAATAATTTAAGTATTGAATTCAGTCACATATTTAAACTGGAGTCTCACGGTCTAAATCATCTACAAATAGATTCCAGAAAAATGTGTTACGCTGCAATCTTTAGAGTACTCGAATATGGGAGACAATGGTTGACACAATACAAAATTAATTATAGCCAATTGCATGGCACATACATAATTACCGATCAGAAAATAATAGCTCTACTTCAAAGAATAAAAAGTTTCTTAAATTCAATCCCGTTGTCATTATTAGCTAACGGTTCATTGGAAGCCAATTCATATGAAAGATCGGCAATGTATCTTGAAGAATGTTATAGACAAAATGATACAACTGAGACAGGTAACGAGAAACTATTAAAAGACCTACAGCAGTCATATGAAGAAATTGGTGATATAGATTCAATTGACGGTGTCCTGAAGACATTTCCCTCTACTGACTTCCATTCTAAAATTGAAGAATTAAGATATTCAGATAACTGGAGTATTGCCCAAGATTGTTTTAGTGTTTTGAGTACTTTTGATAACCCTCAAGCTACTAAAAGAATGCTGAAATCCATGCATGATCATCAACTCTATTCCAGATTACTCTCCAATGTATCCAACGTTCATCCTGGAAATAAAATGTTTTTCGAATTAATGACAAACGATTATTACAATTACGGTTTGGAGGCATCAAATCTCTTAGGTAATATAGACTCTCTTAAATTTTGGATCGAGAAGGTGGAAAGCCTTGGGAAAATAACGGATCCTTCTATTCTTTTCCAATATAATATGGCGAAAACACTATCATATGTGAGTAAAGGTGATGTCAATATGGCTTCAGATTATATCAGTCGTTGCTACCAAGTTATCGGTACTCATTTTACCACATCTGTGGCTAATTCAACCCCGGTCGAACGAATGAAGTTACTCACCAAATTACACGGGTTGTATGATGTAAGTTTGTTAGCGTCAGATAATAATGAAATACAGTATAAAAGAAATACCAATCGTTTAAATGCGAGGATGGAAATGGTTGGACCAGAGTTTAATACAAACCATTATCTGCTTTCTGTTAGAAAATCATTCAATATGCTACGCAATTCCAAGGAAGAGAATAACGATTTAGTAGAAACATTCTATAAAATTACTAAGTTAGCACGGGACAATTCAAGAATCGATATTGCAATCGATGCATTAATGAATTGTTTCCAGTACGGTCATCCGCATGCTGAATTAGAATTTGCAGAAGTCTTGTGGAAACAAGGTGAAAATGACAGAGCATTAAAAATTGTTAAAGAGATACACAAGAGAAACCAAAATAACACTACAATTAAAAAGCACGATAAGGCTAAGGTTCTATTAAAATATACAGAATGGTTAGATATTTCAAATAACAGTTCCAGTGATCTAATAATTAAACAATATAGAACAGTCTTACGGTTAGATAGTACATGGTATAAACCATATTATTCATTTGGTCTTTACTACGGTAAATTTTTAGAGAAAAAGAAAGCTGACAGATTTATCCCCGATGGTAAGTTAGAATCCCAATCCATTGCATACTTCTTAAAGGCTTTTGAGAAGAACACCATTCAGGCTCGTGAACATTTACCGAAGGTTGTTACATTTTGGTTAGATACTGCAGAGAGATTACAAGCGCCCCATTTAACTGAAGCTGAGAAAGTTACAATAGGGTCAATGAATACTTCAAGCTCGAGAGATTCTGCAGAAACCATAGATTCCTTCTTATCTAAAAGGATGTCTACTCTAAAAAGAGCCACAGAAGAAATTTGTAAGTCTGTCAATGATGCAATCGATAATTGTCCAATCTATATTTGGTATTCTGTTTTAACACAACTGTTATCAAGACTATTACATAGCCATCCAAAGACTGCTGCATTAATTAGGAAAATTCTGTTGAAATTAGCAATTCAATATCCAACGCATATCTTGTGGTACGTTTGTATATTAGAACTTTCTAATATTAATGCGAGAGCTAAATGTGGTGAACAAATCATAGAAGCATATTTGAAACAATCGCCGGAATCTCAATCTTTAGTTTCACAAGTTCGAAAACTAACGAGATCCTTATCCAAAGTAAGCATGACCAGTGCTCCAGATAATCAAACAAGATCAGGTAGATCTTTGATTAAAGATTTCAGATTTGATATGAAAATGGCGCCATCTAATATTACTGTACCAGCACGGATCAATTTAGAAACAATTTTACCTGTATCTGCAGAGTCGATGTCGTCATATAAACCATTCAGAAAAGATGTTACAATTGCGAAGTTTAGTGATAGTTATAAGATATTCAGTTCATTAAAGAAACCCAAAAAGATTAACATAATTGGATCAAATGGTAAAAGTTATGGTTTAATGTGTAAGAAAGAAGATGTTCGTCAAGATAATCAATACATGCAGTTTGCAACAACCATGGATTTCTTATTAAAGAAAGAAGTTGAGTCTACAAAACGTGATCTAGGTATTACGACATACTCGGTATTATCATTAACAGAAGAATGTGGTATCCTTGAATTTATCCCTAATGTAGTAACATTAAGGGTTATTCTTGCGACACAATATCAAATTAAAGAAATTAAATACAATATGCGAGTTTTCCACGAAAGATGGCCTCATTATAGTGATGCAGAGAAAGTTACATTTTTCAAAGAACAATTGGAAAGGTTCCCGCCAGTACTACACGAATGGTTCCTTCAAACATTTACAGACCCGATAAGTTGGTATAATGCAAGGAACACTTATTCGAGATCATTGGCAGTGATGTCAATGTTAGGTTATATTTTGGGTCTGGGTGACAGACACTGTGAGAATATTTTGTTAGATACATTAACTGGTAAAGTGTTACATGTTGATTTCGATTGTTTATTTGATAAAGGTAAGTTATTACCATGCCCAGAGATTGTTCCATTTAGATTAACACAAAATGTTCATGATGCCCTAGGAATCATCGGAACAGAGGGAACCTTTAAAAAATCCAGTGAAGTTACCTTATCCTTAGTCAGACACAATGAAATTGCATTAATGAACGTCATCGAAACTATTGTTTACGACAGAGATGTTGCTCATCAAGCCGAGTTACAAGAGGCATTGAAGGTTCTCCAAAATAAAATTAGAGGTATAGACCCAAGAGATGGTTTAGTGTTAAGTGTTGCAGGTCAAGCAGACACATTAATATGTGAAGCCCGTTCTCCAGAGAATTTATGGAGAATGTACATTGGTTGGATGTCCTTTTGGTAGGTTCATTTATGAAAATTACAAGGAGAACGAAAAAAGTATCACTATAGACGGAGCATCGCTTTTTTTTCCACTTTTCTATTTCCCAAAGTTAATTTCCCTTTTGGATTGGACGTTTCTTTTTTTTTTTTTTTTTTTTTTTTTTGGATTTCCGTTCATAAACTCAGAGAAAAGTGCGCACAACCCACGCAAAAACGAGGGGCAAAAAGCTGTTTTTGTTTCTTTTTCTAGCGAGAGAACCAGCGCACAAACTGCAAAGATAGATCGCAGGGCATCGCTTACTGCATATATTTCGAAGTTGCTGCCACTGAGAAAACCCATAGAGATTAGCAAATCGCAGACCACACAGAGAAACAGCCTTTGAAATTTAGCGAAAATTGATGGTGATGCGCTAAATGTTCCAGTGAAATTGTTCAGTTTTTTTTTTTTGTTTGACGATCAATGGGTTAATTTGGGTATTCTTATATAACATTGGTGGCAGAGATACAATAGATGGTCTAACTACATTTTCCTTTTTTCTCACCCTTGTTGTAAATCGAGCACATTATATTTTTATTGCGAGCACTCGTAACATCAGAATAAATACATATAAGCTGCTTGAATATTATTTGTTAAAATATCTCATTTACATACGTCTGCTTGAACATATTAGTCTGGTAAATAAATTGAGTTAGGATAAAATCATAACAAAAGAATAAGCTAACAATGAACGGAACTGCTGTCAAATCTAAAAGTGGAACTTCCACCCATTCTAGTAGTTTTAAACTAATGAACAATATTATTACCAAAAATGATATTACTCCTCTAGCTAAATCCAAATCAAGGACGAAGGTAAAACCAAAGAATCAAACTGATGATAAAAAAGAGATAGAGGAAAGAGAACCCGAAATCGTCGATAGTATTCCATCTGATATGAAACCTGTATATTCTTTTTCTGCACCATCTTCCGACCACAGTGGCTCCGATGATAATGATGGTTTATTTTCTCCAATGTCTGCTGGTCAATTAGATGGTGATAATGATTATTCTTATTATAGTGACGAAATGGAACATCTAAAGAAATTCCAATTACATACTCCAAACTTTGTCAATAATTCTAATAATGGCAAAAATGATAAACATCATTCATTAATGCATGAAAATCGTTTGAATAGTTTTGATTTTGATGAACAATCATCTCTACCAGAATTATCTAATGATTACAATAACACTCAAGATGATTTCTGGAAAGAAGTCACTTCTACTAATGAGGAAGCCATCTCTTTACCAAAGGAAGACTATAATACTACAGCTACTAATGATACAACTCATATTCACTCGAATGATGACCCCTTATCTGAGAATGGTATCGTTTCTGTAGAAGATTTCATGGCCGATGATTTATCTACAAATGTAAATAATAATACTAGTAATAACGACAACAATGCTCACATAAATAATAAGGAACATGGCGTACTAGAATGGAATGAAAATATATTCCATGAATCAAAACAAAGAGTTAAATTATTATGTTATAGAGATGCAGATGGTAAACTTGCACTGAAAACAAGAAACGTTCCATTGTCTGCCACAACTGCTTCAAAGAGAGGTATGTTCCTAACGGCAGCTGGTTTAGCTCGTAAAAGAAGAAATAAGCATAGAAAATTACTAAAAAAAGCAATTAGAAGAAAGAGTGGTGTAGCACAGATGCTCTCTACAGATGTAGGTATTAGCGAACTAATGTTATAATTGGTGAGCTTAAAAAGTCTAATTGATTTATTTATTTCATTTCATATATATATATTTTCATGGTTTTCCTCACAGGTGTGAGCATATTTCGGGTATTCAAACGTATTTCATTTCTAGTTTTAGGTATATTTATTTATTTAGGATATTTATTTATAATGAGTGTTAATTTTGTACATTTCACATATCATTAATTTAATTTAATACAATTTATTTTTAATTCCTTCACAAATATGATTGTCTGCAGGAAATCTGCTTATTGCAACTGAACGAGCTCGGGACTTTTCGTGGAATGAAAATTAAGAAACACAATAAAAAAAGGAGACATGGCAATAAAACCCACAGTTGTACAACTAGAATTTATATTTACATTTTCATGGGAGTTATCTATTAAGGAGCAATTAAATACCATCAATCAAGGAATAAAATACAATACAACTATAAAAATGTCTAACCAATCCGGTATTTCTGCTAACGAGGACCTGTTAAATGCAATTAGAACCGCTGAAAATAATAGTTTAGTCATTATTGAGGCTAAGATATCTAACGATTCCACTGTTGTAGAATTCAAGAACAAATATCACAATGTTCATAACTTATTAAGCGATTTAGACTCAGAACCTTCATACATTCTTATCAAGGATAATACCAAGAACACCGATTTATACGATTTTATCTCTTTTGTTCCGGATCTTGCCCCTGTTAGATCTAAGATGCTTTATGCATCCACTAAGAACACTTTATTAAGACAGATTGGTTCAAATCTGATTAATAAACAAGTAATGTTATCTGAACCTCAAGAAATCATTGATTTTATCAATACTTCTTCGAACGGAAACTCTGAACAAACTTTGTTAACAGAATCAGAAAAAATTGGTCTCCAAATTAATGAAGAACAACGTAATATGAGAGCTACCCAAGGACATCAATTAGTTTCTCAAAATAACGGCACTCCAAATTCTTTAACTTTTGAAGTAAGTACAGGTAACGGCTCAATTAACTCCTTATTCGAATCAAATAATGTAGTTGCATTTAAGATCAACATGGATAACGAAAAGGTTGAAATCGTGGAACAAAAGACAATTAATAGTCCGAATGAAATTACTTTAATTTCTGATAGTCCAAGTTATACCATATATAAGAATGGCTCATTATACTATTTTATATATAGTTGTCCATCAGGTAGTAAAGTTAAGGAACGTATGCTATATGCTTCGAATAAGCAAGGTTTCATTAATCATCTATCAAATAGCCACATTAATTTTACGAAGATTTTGGAAATTGGTGATTCTGATGAATTAGAATTATCTTTGATTTCAAGTTCGAATGAAGCAGAATTGAAACAAACAGAGGAAGCTTCTAAAGTTAATAATAATACTCAAAAATTTAACAGACCAAAGGGTCCTGCAAGAAGAAAGAGGTAATGGTAAGAATAAATATATAGATATAATATATACACACACCTTCAATTCTCAAAAAAGCGTAACATACGAAAATAAAATTAGTATTCTGTATTTTGATTATATAATGTACATGTGAACGATATCTCTCGTTGGGGCTGCCTCATTTCTTTTGCATCTTAATGATATCTCTAAGAGCACTAAAAGAGTTTTGTTTAAATATTTGGTTTGAAATAACTTCATTGAATCTTTCCCTTTCCTTCGCAGCCAATAGTTTGGCACCCTTCTTATTTCTAATATTTGGTTCATTCTTCTTTATCTTAATCGAGCCAGGTTCTATCCTTTCAACAATTTTTGTAATTTGAATTCTTGCAGGTGGGTTCGACACTGGAGCGAAAGGATTCTCATCTAATGTCATGGCTTCGTCATTATTATTGTTTGGCAATTCAACATGCTCTCTTGTAAATTGATTCAAATCATCTTCTTGTTGTAAGGATGTTAACAGATCGTCTAGCTTTGGTTTTAGATTATCTCTCATTTTTCTCTTTCTACGTCTAACTGATGATTTCGATATACCTTCAAATTCTGGATTTAATTTCCCAGAATTTTGCTTAATCTTGGATAAGAAATCATTTTGTTTATTACTATGTTTCTCCTTTTTAGTCTCCTTAAACTGGTGCAAGAAGGCCTTTGGGTCTTCTGGAAGTTCTGTTGTTGGTTCAAAATCATCAACCTTTACAACATTTCCAAGTCTTGAAGCAGCCTTACTTCTCAAAGTATTTCTTTTCTTTGCAGCCATCCTGTATTACTTCAACTGGTTTCTACTGTGACTATAACTTTTAGAGCAGTAACTTAACTGTTTTAGAAAAACGGTAATACCAGCTTTCAATGCATTTATTCTGTGCCAGATGATACCACCATAGCTCATCGCATCTCGTTACCAATTTGAAAGATATGATGAAATTTTTCAATCTTTACACGAACCCTATAAAACCCTAACGTTTACTGCATGGACAGTGTCGATTTTTTCGATGACTGTTTTGTTGATTGCTTTTCCGCTCTCGATCGTAGCATTCGGTGAGATATACTAAGAAATCACTGCACATACAAGGAAACTATAAAACTGAAAGAAGAAATGTTTCATGGATGTGATGTCTCAATGCGGTGTTGGGAAAAGCAATTAAAAATATATGAACTATTAATTTCTCTAAAGCATCTTGATTAGGATAACCTGTCAATAGGCACATAAATATTTTGACATCTAAAGGATTCAAGATATTGATATTGCTCCAATAAAGGTCTGTATTTTATCAATTGAATAAAGATCACGCACACACATTATGTCAGTTAGAAAGATATTTACTGTTACAACTGCACTTGCTGCAATCTCAGCGGTCGGTTATGCTATATATTTCGATTATCAAAGAAGAAATAATCCAGAATTTAGACATAACGTTAAAAAGAGAATAAGAAAGCAACAAAAGAAATTAGAAAAGGCAAATCATAGTGCACAAGTTGCCAGAGTACAAGCTGCAGCTAAGTTTTTAGAGGAAGAGTTGGAGAAAGATCCTATTCCTACAGATGCAGAAGGTAAGCAATTAGCATTCAATACCAATATTGAGCAAGGAGATCAATTAGCAGCTAAACCGGGTCAAGAACTAGAAGCTGCAGCTAAATTCTACAAGGCATTAACTGTGTATCCAAATCCAGCAGACTTATTAGGAATTTATTCAAAGAGTTTACCGGAATTAATTTATGAAAATTTGGTTTTAATGATTGCTGCCATTCCACCAGCTAATATTTCTACTTTCTTAGATGAATCAGAAGCTAAGGATGCTGCACAAGTTCTGGATTAGAATACAAAATAAATAGAACTCAGTTCTGAATATTTTTTTATTAGAAACGAATTGTGGACAATAGATAGATAAAAAAGGATCAATGCGATTCAAAATAGTTTATTAAACTCTGTAAACTTAATAATGATATATAGATACCCATATAAATAAAAATTGTAAAAAGTTAATTAGGTAGACAATTTAATGTGATAAATTCCTCTTCTTTAAAATATGTATGTATACAAATGTTTATCTATGCAGAACCCTTATATTCTCTCAAAATGACTGGGACAGAAGATGGTGGTAAAGCACCAAATTCAGTAATGACTTTATTAATATATTCTGGAGGTGTTAAATCGTATAAAATATTGACAATATTTAAGGAAGCCAATTTTTGCCAATCATCTAATACATTTTCTGATTGTTCATTGTCTGTGTCCTTAGCAGTGCTATCTTCAGATTTACCCTGGGAGTCCTTATTATGTTTATTCTTTTGTTGCTGTTGTTGTTGCTGTTTATTACCCTTTGGTGCATTTTCTTTTTCTAATTTAATATTATGTTCATGACGTTCTTTAACGAATTGTTTCAGTAATATACCTTTACTACTACGTCTTTCCATTGGACTTTCATAATCGATAGGTACCAGATCATTTGGATCAGCCAATTCATTATATGTGACACTATCCAACTGAACTCTTTGAGAGAATTTCAAAGATTCACAACACACCAAAACAGGAATATTTCTCCTCTTTGCACTCATCGCGATCATAGCTGTGCCTGCTCTTGAATACAAGAACCCATTAGATAAAATGGAATGTGCACCTAAAAATACGTAATCAACGCCCATATTGAATACAGTGTCTAAACTGGTAATTAATGTATAAATGACTTTAACACCATTTTCTCTCAATATAGTAGCCATCTTCTTACCTTCAAATAAAGGTCTTGAATCCACTACAATAACTTCCAAATCCTTCTTTAATACTCTTGTATTATGTAATATCAACTCTGTTAAAACCTTCGAGGAACCAAATGTAACAATTGTTGATTTATCCTCAATTTGATTGGATGCGTTTTCTATAATCAATTGGTCAGCTAATTCAATTTTCTCCTTAGCGAAGAGACCAATTTTTTCAACTAAATCCAATTTAGCCTCATTGTCTGCAGTTGATGGATCGATATGAGAAATTTCTTGTTTTAACCATCTAATTGCATTACCCATTGTAACACTTAATGGCCTTGCTCTTTTCAAGAGATCAATTTGATGGGATAAATAATTTGTTAAATTACGTGATAGAGTCGTACCCTTTGGAGTCTTATAATCCTTAATGACGATTTGAAAAGCTTCTAACATCGCGATACAACGTGGGATAGAACCTACAATTTTATAAATTGCTAAATTAAATGTTAGTTGAGAGATTACGGGATGTATGAAATCCTTGTTAACTAAAAGTTCTTTAATATTCGAAACTAATTCTGGAGAGTCCAATGATTTCTTCAATGCATCTGGAATGATGGATGAGACACCTGGTACGACATTGACGTCATTATTCTCTAGCGATAAACTTGCCAAAGATTTAGCTAAATCAACAGTATTATTTTCGGATCCGGTCTCGGTAGGTGTTGAGGTAATAGCTGTAGTTTGTGCAACATTATGAGCTAAATTGGATGTGGTATAAACTTTAGCTCCAGATAATGCACTTGCAACAACTGGGACCATAAGACCCGATGCGGTAATTCTGGCTGCTCTTGGAGAATTCAAAGCACTACCAATAGCCAATAAAGTGGCTCTTCTTTCCTCTGTAGTTTCTAAATGTGAAAACAACGAAGTCTTTTTAACATTTTTATTATTTAATAATTTTTGTTGCTGTGTTTCTTTCTTCTTCAGTTCTTGTTGTTGTTTTTCTCTTTGGTGTTGTTTCTTGTCACGTTTAGCTTGTGCTTGCGCTTGTTGCTGTTCAACCGAGATCCCACTTGCTTGTTTCTTAGCTGATCTTTTAGCAGCTTCTTCTTGTTTCTTTAATTCTTTCAATTCTTTATTGGTCAATTTTTTACCACCTGGAGTGGTTGTTGGATCAGTAACAGCTGGAGTAGCATTGGCTTCCTTAGTAGCAGCAGTATCACTCATCTTGAATTGCGTTGGGATTGCTGGACTGATATTAACGTCGAGGGAGTCTGGAGAGAGAATCGTACCAATCTTTTAACTATTTTCGAAGTGATGAGTCTATTATCTAATTAGCAACTTGACGTGCGATGCAAAAGCAAGCAAGCAAAAAAAAGAAGAGAATAATTTTTCAGGTTTTTTTTCTTCAAGTGTAATGGAAGAAAAGAGATTAGATGACAAAGAAATACTCGTACAAACACCGGCTTTATGAGGGTAATTTTATTTCAATGTAAGAATTTCATGGTGTGAAGTGTATATATATATATACTTTATATATTTACAAGAGTATGTATGTACATAAGTTCTAATTATCTATTGAATATATTCATTCTTTTGGTGGTGATTCGACTGGATTCTGTCTAGTGGCACGATCTTCTTTCTTTTGGGTCCATATTTGTGTCATTGATGAGACATATTTGTCGTAAACATCGGTAGAGTTGTCACTTTTTGCAGTTAGAGTCTTGTATTCATTGATGAAACTAGTAATTTCTGAAGGAACATCTGTTGAGAATTGTGAAATTGTTCTACAAATCAAATATAATGGTTCATTTTTCTGTACAAAAGTCTCAGGTGTCATTTCATTAGTCAATTTTGGTAAAACGATAGGTACATTATTCAATTCTGGCATCAATCCAGAAGCATCAAATCCCTGTTGTTTAGCGTAACATTCTACTAATAATGGAGCTAACCCTAATTTCTGTTCTTTATTTACTGTATTCAACCACATTTGTTGAACTTTCTTCTTAGCGATTTCTGGACCACCGAAATTCATAATGGAACCACGTTGTAATGAACACATTAACAAAGTATTATAAAAATGATCGACATCGAATATTGAACCATGGTTTGCATTTAAGAATTTTGGTCTTTGAATATATAAATATCCTACCATTCTAGTATAATCACCAATGATGAAACATGATTGAATCAAAATATTTTGTAAATGAGTAGATGTGAAGTATTGATAAATTTCTTTCTTTCTTGTTGTTAATTGCATCCATGGTTTCAACCATTCGAAGAATTCGTTAGATCCCTGGGGGATAGATTTGATATATGTAGTCAATAGTTGTTTTGGTACGGATGCAATGGGCTCACGTGGCTTGATTTGTTGTTTTGTTACAGGATCCTTTAAATCCATTGCCAGTAGAGTATTTGCATTTTTCTGACGATATATTAATGGCCTTAATTCATTTTTAGTTTGAAAATAGGTGAAATAGTTATCAATTTGTTGACGTGCAGCCAAACCACTATTGAATCTTCGAAACGATCTCATCGGGGACGGATATACAGAAGGGATAATATACACTTTGGTCACTTATGTAATATGATCAAATCAGAATATATATATATGTATATGTGTACATGCATGTCTGCAGTTGAGTTCCATATGTTCTTTATATTATTATTGCTACAAGTTATCAGTTTCCGATTTTTCGGTCTATGGAAAAGGGAAGGCGCTGTCGTACGAAACGATATTCTACGGGATTCTAACCCCATTTCTCTATGTAGAAGTGAAAGTAATACAAGAACCTTTTGTTCAATTGTGTAATGATACAAACGAGATATATATTTAATGTTAAATAAATGTAGTACGAAATATGTAAATGTGTGAAGGAATAGATAGACAATATGAGTTCATGTAAAAAGATGAAAAAAAGTGATATAAATGTTAGTGGGAGGGGGTCAGAATAGAAGGTTCACGATTAAGCAACAGCTGGGGTTTCAACTTCTTCATCCTGTTCTTCGTCGACTGGTTCGACCTCTTCACCATCTTCTACCGGTTCTTCGATTTCTTCTTCCTCTTCGACCGGCTCTTCTTCATCAGTCCATCTTTCTTCTTCTTCTTCCTCTCCGTTTTGATTGACTTGTTGTTCTTGATCAGAGTCATCAGTTTCGTAATCTTCATAATCTTCTTGTTTGAAACTTAGTGTTGGTTTAACTTGAGCTGAGTCTAGAGTCCATTCGTTCAAAGCAGATTCACAATCGATAATGATTTGTTTTGAAGCTTCGTAACCATCATAAGCAGGTCTAGTTTCACCTGGTGTGACAGGAGCGTCATCTAATAATTCTAATAGTGCTTTCCCGTAACCGGCGATCAAAGCTATCTTTTCTGAATGTTCAATAATTGAATCGAATTGATAATTGAAAGCTGCTCTTAATTTTGATCTTGTAATATTAGATAATTGAGCTTCCGCAACTAAGGACTCAGCTTCAGCTCTAACCAATTCTTGTTCCAGTACTTCAATCTTTGGAGAAGAAGGATCTTTATATTTCAAATAAGCGATCTTATCAGTGATTTTATCCTTACGGTCTCTTGAAGGTTGTACCGAACCCTCGATATCTCTTACCGACTTCAAAGTTAATCTATATTGATCGTATCTATCAATGAATTGGTCATCCAGTTCACTGACTTCATAAATCAACACACCTAGCTTATCAGTAATATCGGAGACATCATCATCATTTTCTAAACCCCAAACAGATAATTGTTTAGCTGCTTCACGTCTTTCATTAGCGGTAACTTCCATTGATCTCAATACGTTTTTTTCAATCTTGACCAATTGTGATAACTTCCTAGCTAATTCTGGACCGAATGCACCAGCTGCATTTCTACGAAATGTATAAGCTAGACCACCTTTCCCGAAAAATCTACCTTTAGTAGAAGAAGGAGGAGGAGGAGGATTTTGTAATTGCGAGGCAGTAGGAGCCCTTGAGTTTCTTAAGGAGTAAGTTCTATGCATATTTAGTTTCTTTCTTATGCGGTAATTGAGCAATAAACAATTAGAAACTTGTGTTAAATGAGAGAGAAGAAACTAATTTGAATAAGAGAAACCCAATTTGAAAGAATATCGTGTTCCCTTTTATATAGAATAACAGACTCAACTGAAACTTTTCCTCACCCGTGGGAATGTAGCAAATGGAAAGAGACGCCCCCCTCTCTCTTCCGTGCACTACGTATGTGAACGGGGATCGGATAAAGGGCAGCACAATACAATACAATAAAATACAATACGTAAGTAACAGTAACCGCAACACTGAAATTAAGGGGCGGGCGAGAATGGCAGATAGATAAATAAATCAGAAATTTTGCAGGGCTGGTTTCTTTGGGCACTCGCGCTCCTCACTATGTACGTTGGGTTGCGTAGAAAGGGGTCGGGCGAGGGAACCGCGGAGATAACAGAAAACTTTCTTTCTTGTGGGACGGCGTTTAGGTCAGCGTAACGTATGTAAGAGAGGTTTGAAGGAGAGAGGGGAGGGGACTGGGCGGGCATTCGTGCGTAGTGACAGAGAGGGTAACACCTGGCGATCGGTCACGTGCGCGCTGTCGTTTTGTACGGGAGGAGTGAACAATTATTACATGGATTTTTCATTCCAATCAATAATAATAATAATAATAATAATAACAACAATGTTTATATGTGATCGGTCTTTTAGTTTTATGAAGAACTGCCACAGAAAAGCTAGACACCGTCTGATATTATTTGTACCAATACGTATAAAGAGGAGCTAAGCGATGGCTGCGGCAAGATTGGGAAGAGTACATCAGCTACGGGATACTCTGGCATTATTTGCTGTATTTCTAAGTTTTAATCATTTTAGTATATTATGCTTATTAATATGGTTCATTATTGCCACTACTTATCGTCCATTGATGGCGAAGATATTCACTCAGTTATGTGGTGGTGCTAAAAACAACAATGTCCCCATAAATAATATCGATAATAATAATAATAATAATACAACATCATCGGCAAAGAAACATTATCGTACAAATAACAGGTTACTGTCGAAACCAAGCTTACATTGGTTAGTATTCTTATTAGAACTTGTGTCTGCTTTATTAATTAGGTCCCATAGGATAACAATGTCATATTTCTCAACACCAATTCAAAGTTTAAGTTTAGGTGTCATAGCTGCATCCGCAATTAATTCATCTAATGTAGTACCATTATACGCTGCTTTATGTTCTGCTACTCATGCTACTTTAGTTCATATCTCACAAAGTAATAATTTCTCAATTATACAACTCCGACAATCAGATCTAGTATTTTGTTTATGTTATCACATCGTATTTAGACAATTTCTAGCTGCAATTTGGTTACCTCAACAAGGTACTAATAATGAACCAGAAAGATCTCGTTCAATGAATAGGAATTCACATTCAACTAATAATAACGATATCCATTTTACATCCATCGTGACAAATATTCAAAGTTTCCAACAACCACAACAATCTACTCAAGAGAAACCATCATTAACCACAACTACTTCAAAATCTCAAATGACTAATCAATTATATCAAATTAATGTCAATATGAATAATGCACATAATGAATCATCTTATGACTATGAAATGACTAATTTACAAACTTTCGTATGTTTCTTATTCGGCAGAAAAAAAAATTATCATACTTCAAATTCAACTATTGTGGCTCCATTATGGGCATTGTGTATCACAATTAAGACTTTACTATTTCAAAATTATTCCAGATTTACTAATATTGCATCAAATGTAACTACTAATACTAATAGTTCTTCGATTAATGAGGATTCAATAATGTCAATGGATTTAATTACTCAAAATAAAACGGATGATATGAATCAATTAAATTTAAAACCAAGTATAAGTAGTGATCATATCACTTTAGATACAATATTCAATCATATCCCAAATAATAATACTTATAAAGTTTGTATTGTTGATATTGGTGCACATTCAATTACATTCTTAATTGAAAATTTAATCGATGGTGAATTGATCGTATTGGTTAATGGTCTAATTTGGTCAGAGGTCTCATGTACTTTAGTAATGGAACGTGTAGGTGATGAATACGTAGTCGTGAACGGTTTAGTTCCATCATGCTCTTACGATATTCAATTCGTTAATAGATTGGATCAGAAACGGGATTGTTTAATCACTGATCTAATGATTAGAACTAAACATACTGGTCCACAATCTGATACTGATACGAAATTCGAAACCTTGGATTATAGTTTTCCATCGTATTATCATAGAAAATTCTTGTCCCCATTATTAACTTTGAAACATTCGGTATTGACAACAAATACAAATTTATCAGATGAACGTAATAAAATCAAAAAGACAAGAAAGGAGATAAATAAGAAGATTGGTTCATTAAGACAAGAAATCGATCATTTGAAATCGAAATTGAAACAAAATACTCTGATGGATGAGAAAAATTCAATGAAGATAGATAATTTGAAACAACAATTACAACAAAATGATAAAAGTTTAATTGATCTTGAAACAAAATTGAAACAATATACTAAAGATGAAGCATCTTTGCAAAATATTTATCTTACCGCTAAGGATCATCATCTTAAGAAAGAATTGGAATTCGATAAAATTGAAGAAAAGTATAAATCTCAATTGAAACAACAGACTGATATTTCAAATAAACTTAAAAATGAAAGTTTACAATTAAAGAATAGAAATGATAAATTACTTCTAAGACATAGCAAATTACAAGAAGAAGTTGATTCAAATCAAGAGAATATAAGAAATTTAGAATCATTATATGAATCCAAGAGAAGAAAATCAAGAAATAAAAGAAGAGAATTTAGAATTAGAGAAATTAATGATTTAGAGATGTCACTGAAGGGTTTAGAACAAGATTTATCAAGATTAGAAAGTGAAAATGAAAGTACCAGAAAAATGATTAAAAAATTTTAATAATGAGGATCTAGAGAGTTATATATATAATTTTATAAAAAATAATCCCACAAAAGTTAATACGCATCATTATCTGTGATAAATAGCCATATGAATATATAAAAAAAGCACACATTTGTTGAGAATATGTACCTACAATGCACCTTCTATGTTACCAGTCTTGAGTAGCTGAAGCGAAGGGTAGTTATGGCATATGACTGTATAATTGCACTTGTAATATTATATCATTAAGAAAATATGCTGGATTTTGAACCACGAACTTCTTGTTATTTTGTAAAACTACAAAGCAACATGAATATACCTGATAATTGATTATTAATAACCAGCAAACTGATCAATACAAGAAGTTTACGAGTGAGAGAAGTTTCGATTGACATAACATATACAACCTTCATTCAAACAAACAACGAACCAAACTCAATATTTCCTGCTTATTTCATCCAAATGTTAAATTTTAAAAATTCATATTTTTTTTCTTTACCCAATAGACGTAGTAAGTTTTTGTTACTCTTTAACAAGTAATGAGTTCAATCGAAAATTAATTATACTAAATATTATCAAAGAAGTATACCTCTTAGAACAGTCATGGTTGCCCAAATAATTGAAATAATAAGTGCTGTCACCTTCCATTATATCTTTAGAATTAAATTTGTATCAGCAAGGGTCTCTGAAGTTAACAATTCATGTTCACTAAAATTTGTAATCTTCCAAGTAATTAGACCATGAGCATGTAGAAATGACCAGCGGGATAAAAAGGGTTGAACTAACTAAGAGTTAGGGTTTTTGTAATGGGGTAGTTATTATAAATATGTAGTACCAGATTATGGGTATTATCCTGTGTAACATCGTTGAATTCGGTCCCCCTACATGATTTATATCGCTATGTGCTTATAATATGGATATAGAAACCTAGACCCTCATAATGTACTTTGCAACAATAACGAACGGTTACCTATATTTGTTGTAAATTTTTAGATTTATCAGATTCCATTTCTTAAAAATTAATGTACAAAATATTATGTTATTAGATCAACGTGTATTCGTCTGATCTTTTTAGTGAACAAATTACAAATAATATACAAAATAATTAGGAAATACAATATTTCATTGCATGAAATATTGTTCCCTTTATATACCATTGGATTCATGATTTCGTGATTATAGATCTCCAATAGTAGCATTGTAGAAATTATGCAAGTTTTTGAATTACATTTCTCTCTTAATCTTTATTCCTGTAGATCGTTAAATATTGAACATTATCAAATTTATCAAATTTATCAAATTTATCAATCTTTATCTTTTTATTCTTATTCTATTTTATGTTTTTCATGCAATTCTTCTACTTAGTAAATTCCGACAATATTCGCATAACTGCCAAATTAGTTGAGGTTAAGGATCACATCATTTGGTGATGAAAGGACTTTCAAAACCAAACTTAACCAAGAAAGCAGGATTATAATATTACAGATCGTATGAGTACCAATTTGCGACACTTGTGTTGATTTAGTAACTGGAAATATTGGCTCAAGTCAATAGGAGCATGAGTAGGTTCCATAGTTTCAGAAGACATGATTCCATCTGTAAAGTTATAATAGGTATTTGCACGATTAGTAAAGTTGTAATTGCTTATTCTTTCATACTGTACATAAACTATATAAGAGTTAACTACTTACATTTGTAGAAGTATATTACTTCTTTTATATATATTATACAATGTGTTAACTCTATATATTTGGGTTTCTTGAGGAGAGAATATACCTAGCATATTTTCTCTCGGTGCATGGGTTAATATCTACGCCCGCTCACCACTATAATACAGCGACACATACTCTGATTTAATTCAAGTATCATATTACTGTCGCAACAACTGGGTCAAACGACATCACCAAAAAAAGAATAATCTCAACCGTTCTAAACGATAATATTCAGAGAATTTAGTAAATAAAACGGTGTAAAATTTATTTTATGAAGAGTATGAAAGGAATGTATGAAGTTATATATTTTAGTAATGAGCTCATATCGCTGTTTAGATGCTTGTTGAATGAATTTGTACTAAGTAGGAGTATTAATCAGCTATTTTCATGATTAAAAATATAGATGTCAACTGAGTTAAATATATAACTAAAAAAAACAGAATGTAACCAAGATGGCCTTTTCTGGTAACCAAAAAATGACCTTTTGGTGACACAAAGCCTCCATATCACAATTACTCAATTAAATGGCATCTCTATGAGAGCTATGACATGAATAAGAGTCACTAGCCTCAAATGGCATAGTGTGACACT
>PPOO01000855.1:52030-66403 GCA_003708545.1 Maudiozyma turicensis
TAATATTCAGAGAATTTAGTAAATAAAACGGTGTAAAATTTATTTTATGAAGAGTATGAAAGGAATATATGAAGTTATATATTTTAGTAATGAGCTCATATCGCTGTTTAGATGCTTGTTGAATGAATTTGTACTAAGTAGGAGTATTAATCAGCTATTTTCATGATTAAAAATATAGATGTCAACTGAGTTAAATATATAACTAAAAAAAACAGAAATTATAATTCGCCGCTTTAGCTTAGTGGTAGAGCGTTGCACTTGTAATGCAAAGGTCGCTAGTTCAATTCTGGCAAGTGGCATTTATTTTTTTGCGAAATATTTTCGAGTTCGTAGAAAGTGATAATATCTCCCTTTCAATTACTAATCACTTACTTCGGTCGTACGAGCATAACAATCAGATGCATTATTCACTATTTCGCCTTGCCTTTATAATCCAATGAGACTTTTAAAAGTACTGTGCTCGTTTAAAAATATCTGTCCGGGAGACAATTGTACCAGATGTAAGATGATCTATGTTGTTCTTCTAAGCAGTCGAAGTATCTGGTTATTTTTGAGCAGTTCTTTAATCTTATGAGAAATCTATAGGGTATTATGACCACATGAAGTCCATCAGTTCTTTCAGTTAATTTGCTCATGAATCATGTCATCGAAAAATGACCTTGCCCTATTACATATTTTAATCTATTGTTTTCTGCTCTACATATATTTTCTTTCTTCTAAAGTTCTTCCGCCTAATATGTCAAGTGCTCCTGTCCGGAAGGAGCCTGTAGACTGAATCTCCTACTAGCTCCAGGCCGAAGAACAACCCTTCCAGACAGAGACATGGATGAGCCTAGACAGGCCGCGCTGTAACAATGATTTTCCATTTGCCATTCTTTTTCCGATGTGAGGAAGGAAGAGCGATGATTTTTTGCAAAAGATGCCTTTTTTTTCTTTCTTTTTCTTCTACTTAGAGTTGTTCCCGTTTCGTTTTCGCCTACTATCAAAATTTCTCTTCATTGGAAATTTTTCACTTAGCTTTTGGATATTTCGAATTAGTCACATATTAGTGATGACAATGGTAGGACACTTCAAGAACTTCGTTCTTTATTAGTTATTAATTTGTTTTTCATTAACGGAATAACACTATCACAACTGTCTAGAGTACAAGCATATCACTATACCTGGGTCGTATCTATCATATCCCAGTTGCATTTAACAGAGTAGAGATAATAGTTATACGCTATATTAATTTTGCTATTATCATTTGAAATTCTCCAACCATACATTTTTTCTCGGAGAATATAATTGATTGATAGAATACATCATCATTAATCTATTCATTATAATAATTCATAATCCATTCTTTTAAGTCTGTCTATATTTCAATTCCGCAATGACACCAACTAAGAGAGACATTTCACAAGTCGAAGGGTCACAGGAGAATAAAATTTCTACACCAAAGAAAACTTTTAGAGAGAGACGTCAAGAAGCTAATGAGAAAGAAAATGAATCAGGTTCAGATATTTCTGACGAAGAAGATGAAGAAGAACACACTACACATACATCAAAGAAACTCTCAGGATCTACTGCTGCTTATGATATTCATGTGGCAAGAGAAACTGCAGAATTATTTCAATCTAATATATTTAAACTACAAATCGATGAATTATTAGAACAAGTTAAACTGAATGATAAACACGTTTTAAAAGTTGAGAAATTTCTTCATAAACTATATGATTTGATCCAACAAGTTCCCGATTGGGAGGATAAAAACCTTTCAGACACATTGTCTTACTTTAAGGGTAAATCTGTTGCGATCCCATTTGTCGACCCTAAGCCAGCTGTCTCAAACACAAACTATAAATTCAATTATAAAGCTCCAGAAGTATCATTAATTGGTTCATTCGCGTTAAAGACTGGTATATATCAACCACAAGGCTCTTCAATAGATGTATTGCTTACTATGCCAAAAGAATTATTCGAAAAGAAAGATTTTTTAAACCTTAGATGTTTGCACAAAAGAAGTGTCTATTTAGCATACTTCACATCTCACTTATCAAACTTATTAGTACAGGAAAAAATCGATGAATTTTTAATTGTTGAATATTCTTACCTACATGATAATCCTCTGTTACCAATATTAACTCTGAAGTGTCAAAGTAACGATGAGGCTGAGCATGAACTAAATTTCCATAAGACTAAATTCTCAATTAATTTAATTATTGGTTTCCCATACAAAATCTTCGAAGCTAAAAAATTGTTACCAAACAAAAATTGTATCAGGATTGCCAAGGAAGATAATGAAACCCCATTACCTGCCACATCGTTATATAACTATTCGATTTTATCATCAACCGCTTACGAACCATATTTGAAATATTTATACAAATGCAAGAAACAAACAGAGGCATTCAGAGAAGCTTCTATCTTAGGTAGACTTTGGCTACAACAGAGAGGTTTTTCATCGAAGATATCCCAATCTGGTGGTCTTGGCGGATTTGGTACGTTTGAATTCACTACACTAATGACAGTGTTGTTAAATGGTGGTGGTGAAAATGGTAATAAGATTCTATTACATGGTTTCTCTTCATATCAGTTATTTAAGGGTGTCATCAAATATTTAGCTACTATGGATCTTTGTACCGATGGTCATTTACAATTCCATTCAGATATCACTTATACTGATGCAGTTTCCAAATATGTACAAGAAGGATTCCAAACACCAACCATATTCGATAAATCAACAAAAATTAATATCTTATCCAAATTATCTGTAAGCAATTACAACTTGTTGAAATTTTATGCAAAAGAAACGTTGTCAATGTTAAATGATGTTGTCCAAGATCATTTTGCTCACATATTTTTGATGAATATTAGCAGATCTGATCAATTAAAATACGATTTATGTTATGATTTCAAATTCCCAATGAATGGATCAATCGAGGCTGATTTAGTATCTAAATTCACTGCAACCGAAAGAATAAAATACATTACAATTGAGAATTTCGTAGTCCACAAAGTGATCAGTGTCATGAAATATGCATTAAATGAAAGAATCATTAACCTAGAAGTTCAATTGGTTGGCCATAGATCCACATTCGCCATAAATAAGAGAAAACCAAATGTTGCATTAACTCCAGGGTCACAATTCAATTTTGATCATATTAGAGTGAAATTGATCGTTAATCAAGACGAAGCTGAGAAATTAATCACAAAAGGTCCAGTACATTCAGAACCAACTTCTCATGCTGCTGTTCTATTTAAGAGCTTCTGGGGTCCAAAATCTTCATTACGTAGATTCAAGGATGGTTCCATCAACCATTGTTGTCTGTGGAATACATCCAGTTCCGAACCTGTAATTTCTTCTATTGTACCATTTGTTATTAAGAGACATATATCTGAAAATATTAACATTGAGAATAATGTTACTAAACAATTCCAAGAACTGTTGCCCTTACCAAATCTGGCTGCCAGTTCAAAGACTTCTGTCCTAAATATGACCAGTTTCTTTAACTTAAAGAAATCATTTGATAATCTTTACAAAATTATCTTTAGAATGAAATTACCATTATCTGTTAAATCTATCCTACCTGTCGACACCTCATTTCGATACACTTCCTTGTGTCAGCCAGTTCCATTTGCATATTCGAACCCTAAAATTTTCCAGAACGTAATTCTAGAATTCGAAACTTCCCAAAAGTGGCCAGATGAGATCACTTCATTAGAAAAGGCCAAGACTGCATTTTTATTAAAGATCAATGAACAATTAGAAGCGGAACATGGTACTCAATACCATTCATTCTTTTCTCGTGATGAATCCATTCCATTCAATCTAGATGTTACGACTTTGAATGTATTAACACCAGATGGTTATGGTTTCAAATTTAGAATTCTAACAGAACGTGATGAAGTTTTATATTTAAGAGCAATCTCTAATGCCAGAAAAGAGGCTACACCAGCACTAGAGAACACATTCTTACAATTTACTTCTACCTACTTAGCATCAATCAGACATACGAGAACTATTGAGAATATTTCTCATTCCTACCAATTCTATTCTCCAGTAGTACGTTTATTCAAGAAATGGTTAGATTGTCATCTATTATTGGGCCATTTGAAGGACGAATTAGTTGAATTAATTGCCATGAAGCCATTCACTGATCATTATCCATATTCTACTCCAGGCTCTGTTGAAAACGGTTTCCTTAAAATTCTGAAGTTCATCGCTCAATGGAATTGGAAGGATGAACCTTTGATTCTAGATTTAGTCAAACCTGATGCCGCTTATGAAGACCAAATGGAAGTCAGTATTGGTGGTTCCGAAATTAATTCAGAAACAATGAAGAAATTATCTGAAAAATTAACTTTAGCACAGTACAAGGCAATTCAATCTAATTTCCGTAACTTAAGAAAGGATGACCCAAATGGTATTCATTTACAATTCTTTGTTGCATCGAGGAATGATCCCAGTGGTATTTTGTATTCATCTAATATTCCATTAGCTATTGCCACTAGATTAACTGCGTTAGCTAAAGTAGCCATTAATCTAATTCAAACTCACGGCTTGAATAGCCAAACAATTGATTTATTATTCGCCCCAGGTTTGAAGGATTACGGTTTTGTTGTTCATTTGCAAGTTCCTAACAAATTGAAGGCATCATCTGGTATTATTACACAATCCGAATTCAAGAATTTGGCAAATGCTGATGCACCATTAGTATTCCCAACGGATTTAAATGATCTAAGTGAGAAGATGGATCCAACTTATCAATTGATGAAATACTTGAATATGAAATACAAGAACACCATGATTTTCTCAAGTCATAAATACATTAATGTAAATGGTGGTGAAGATGGTAATAAGAATGTCATTACAGGTTTAATCAAACCAATTTACAAGAAACAAATGAAATTTAAAGTTAATATGGATTGTAATGCTAAACCAATTGATTCAGAACATGTTGCATTGAACAAGGAATCCATTTACCATGAGATTGCAGCATTCTCTAGTGATCTAATTGTCAAATTTGACCTTGAATGAGTCGCATAAATAAGGAAATTATATTATATATAGATCGTTATAATACTATAAAATTTAAATCATCTGTTATATAAATACATATGTAATGTTTTCGATTAGCCATTTACCAACACCTTTTGTTGAAATTGTTATTTGTTATGCAAGACGCCAGATCTTCGGAATTTCGAGTAAAATTTTCAGTTTTGTCTCATCGCTAAAAAAGGATAATTATTTATAAGAATTATTACACAAAGATATGACATACAAATCATTTTTGTTATTTAAATATAGTACTGTTACCGTTAAATTGTGATACTAAGATAACATACGCATGTCAGATTACGAAGAGGAGAATTTTGCAGACGACTTAGAGAATGATTTTGATGATTTTTCTGAGGTCGGGGATGAAGTGAAAGAAATTCAGGATGAAATAATGAGTGTACCTATTGGAGAGGTTGATTCCAATAAAGAACCTGATCACTCCACAATATTGGAAATAATAGAATCACTCGAGAAACTTTTACGAAGCCATAAACAATTTAATATGTCCAAATATGACATTACTACAATAAACCCTAGGGATATATCAGATATATTAGCTGTCACGAACCAGGTTGAAAGATTAATAACAAATGTTACTGTTAAGCTAGAAGAAGTACATACTCTATTAAACGAAATATCACCAATAATATCTGATGATATTTATCAAATGAGACAATATATGAAACTGTTGTACTCTGAGAAATTCGATGAATTGGATACATTAATACCGTCAACCAAACATTATTCAAATGTTATAACATTATTAGAGAATTCATCTGAGGAAATTTTAAACAATGAAACAATGTTATCTCAAGGTTTACTGAATGATTGCGAATTGAGTAAAGAAGAAAGTCTCATAGTACTGATGTCAATGAAGACATCATTTCATAAAAATGTGAAACTCCCCACAGATATAATACAGAATTTAAAATTAGCCAACAAAAATATTCTTAAACTGATTAGACTACAAGAACAGATATCGGAATATATATCTTCGAAGATTGAGTCGTTAGCACCCAACGTTTCTGCGTTAGTTGGACCAAAAGTAACGTCATTATTAGTGGCCCATGCAGGTGGTATCCTTGGATTGAGCAAAATACCAAGTTGTAATTTAGCATCAATTGGTAATAAAAAACACCTTGGTCATGTACAGAATACAACAGGCAGCGGCATAAGACAAGAAGGATATATTAGTACTACCGACATAATACAGAATTTACCAATAGCATATCACAAACAAATGCTCCGTATGGTTTGCGCTAAAGTATCACTAGCGTCAAGGGTAGATTGTAGCCAAAGAGGTAATGATAAGAATGGCAAGATGGGTCTCAAATGGAGAAGCGAGATTGAGACTAAAATCAAGAAGTTGCATGAATCACCTAATGTGACAGAGGACAAAGCATTGCCAATACCGGAAGACAAACCGAAGAAGAAACGTGCTGGTAGGAAATTTAGAAAGTTCAAGGAAAGATTCCAATTGTCCCATTCTAGACAATCACAGAACCGTATGGAATTTGGTAAACAGGAAAGCACAATGACAGATGCATTTGGTGAGGAAATAGGGCTCGGTATGCTGAACCCTTCTGTGATGAAAAACCGTAGTGAAACCGGTAGAGTAGCCAAGATGAGTAAGAAAATGAAGAAAAGAGTACAAGAAGCTGACGATCAAACGAAAGAATATATATTATCCTTAAATGATGACCAACTTTAAAATATTATTATAGAATAACTGCATTTAATATACCTGTGTATTGTTTTGTATCGATTTTTAAATATAGCAATTAGATTTCCTAATTCGGTCAATATGTAAACACGAAAACCCGAACAGAAAAAATTGTTTGGAAATTTCTTTGGGGCTTCGAGTTGATCCAACAAAGAAGGACACTCAGACATTGACGAAACAGTAAGAACAGCTGTGCAAGTAAAGTATCGAATTAGCAAGCGAGGTTCACCCCAGATTCGAGGGTCCACGCAAGTTTTGAAATAGTTATTAACTTGTTAGTAACACCTGTTGACACCAATGAGGTGAGATCAAACTAAAGACTATATAACAAAATCTGATCAACATATAAAGTCTTACAAACAATTCATAAACTACGTAACAGGAGATATATTTAAATACGATAAAAATAGAATAAGGATCAACATAAATCACCATTGAAAGAAAAAATATTAAAATGTTCCCAAGAGCTGATAGAAACGTCGAGGCATTAGCTGGTGATATGAGTCAATTAAGTTTTGATAACTCAACCAATAATATGATGTCTTCCGCTAGCAAGTTAGACTACAATGGACAACAATCATCTCCTACAAGATATAAAGAGAACAGGTATGGTGTCAACAGCACACCAACTCCATCTCCAACAAAATCAACTATATTTGGTGGAGTTGGCGACGATACTTCAAGAATGGATGTTGATGATTCAATTTCTCATGACCTTGATATTGTCAATTCTCCAAAGAAATTACCTCCGGGTTTTGATAAGAAAGCATCTTCCAATAAGACACAAAGAGTTGTTAGTGTCTGTAAGATGTATTTCTTAGATTATTATTGTGATATGTTCGATTATGTTATAAGTAGAAGACAGCGTACCAAGAAGGTCTTGGAATATTTAGAACAACAGAAACAAGTTCAAAATACGCCAACTGAAACTTTGAATAATGAATGGTACGGTTATTTACAAAAGGAGCACGAAGTATTGAGAAAGAGAAGATTAAAACCGAAGCATAAAGATTTTGAAATGATTACCCAAGTTGGTCAAGGTGGGTACGGTCAGGTTTATTTGGCAAGAAAGAGAGACACAAAGGAAGTTTGCGCCTTAAAAATTTTGAATAAAAAACTTTTATTTAAGTTAAATGAAACCAATCACGTCTTAACTGAAAGAGATATCCTTACAACAACAAGATCCGAATGGTTAGTAAAACTATTATATGCATTCCAAGATCCAGAAAGTTTATTTTTGGCTATGGAATTCGTACCAGGTGGTGATTTCCGTACCTTGCTGATTAACACAAGATTCTTAAAGAGTGCACACGCAAGATTTTATATCAGCGAAATGTTCTGTGCAGTTAATGCATTACATGAATTAGGTTATACACATAGAGATTTGAAACCAGAAAATTTCTTAATTGATGCTAAGGACCATATTAAACTGACCGATTTTGGTCTTGCTGCAGGTACAGTATCAAACGAAAGAATTGAAAGTATGAAGTTAAGACTAGAAGAGGTCAAGAATCTAGAATTTCCAGAATTCAAGGAAAAATCAATTGAGGATAGAAGGAAGATATATCATAACCTAAGAGATACAGATATAAGTTATGCCAACTCTATGGTTGGGTCTCCGGATTATATGGCTCTAGAAGTTTTGGAAGGAAAGAAGTACGATTTCACAGTGGATTATTGGTCTTTAGGCTGTATACTGTTCGAAAGTTTAGTTAGTTACACTCCATTTAGTGGGTCATCAACAAATGAAACCTATGAGAACTTGAGACATTGGAAACAAACACTAAGAAGACCAAGATTAGACAACGGTAGAGCAGCTTTTTCAGATCGTACATGGGATCTAATAACGAGATTAATTGCTGATCCAATAAGCAGATTAAGATCATTTGAACATGTTAAAAGAATGGCATACTTCTCAGATATTAACTTTGATTCCCTAAGATCGATGTCTCCTCCATTTATCCCACAATTAGATAGTGAAACAGATGCGGGTTATTTTGATGATTTCACCAATGAGGCAGACATGGCCAAATATGCTGATGTGTTTAAGAGACAAAATAAATTATCTGCTATGGTTGATGACAGTGCAGTAGATTCTAAATTGGTTGGTTTTACATTCAGACACAGAAACGGTAAACAAGGTTCAAGCGGTATTCTTTACAATGGTTCTGAGAACTCTGATCCATTCGCCACTTTCTACTAATTGTTGATACCCATCCCTAACGCCCATAATTAATATCCTCACCTTAATACCAATAATAAAAATAAACATAATGTAATAACATATAGAAATAAATTTCGTATAGTACATAAAATTCATAAATTATTAATATAAACAAATTACAGTTATGTTGTAGATTTTCTTTGATCTATTTTGCGAAAAGCGATCATAACTTTATCGCGATGACTGGTGCTCATCGCAAAATTTTCTTATTATTGCATACAAGAGGGGGATATATTTCACGACGATGTACAGCACCAACCTTGTAAGAAGGGAAGAAAAATAAGTAACCACAGGAGTTACTGCATACTTAACCAACTAGAATAAATATGAAACTATTAGTTGCACACGGTAGTGATTCAAATCTATTAACACTAGTTGAAAAAGTTAAAAAGTTAAACATTAAGGCTGGACCTTTCTCACATATTCTTTTGTTAGGTGATTTCGAAGAAGAAACTGTGAATAACCTGAAAAAATTAGAAGATTTACCAACTGTCTATACATTTGGGTCTTCAGGTGAGAATAACACGGATATTATACGATTTAATGGGTTTGGTGTGTACGAATGCCAAGATAAATTAACTATTGGTTATAGCACCCAAACCACTAAAGAATTGCACGAATCTAGAAAAACCCTAACCAATCAGTTCAGAAAACTTGAGAAACCAATTGACATATTTATATCTCGTGAATGGAGTTCTGATATAGCCTCTTTAAATGATACGTTCAGTGGAACAAATTTGTTAAACAATGTCGTAAAGATGGCACAACCAAAATATCATATTGCGTATGGGGACAACAATCATTACTTTGAAAGCAAACCATTTATGTTTGAGGAATCATTGCAAGTGTCTAGATTCATTAATATTGCAGATTTTGACTCATCTAATAAATGGGCGTATGCATTTAATTTGGATCCTAGTGTAACTGAAGAAGTGGATGAATCTAAAAAGAAGGATATGATAGAAAACCCATATGAGCGGAAACAAAAGAAGAGACAATTACCTGAGGATACAGAAAATAGTGGTTTGAAACCTGAAGATCAATTAAAACTAAAGAAGGCAAGAAAGGTTCTCCCAAACACATGCCATTTCTGTTTCACGAATTCAAGTCTTCAGGACCATATGATAATATCTATTGGTAACTTATCATACATGACTATTGCAAAGGGTCCATTAACTGTCCCAAAGGGCGATATGAAATTCTCTGGTCATTGTCTATTGATACCCATCGAACACATTGCAAAATATAATATAGGTCAAGAAAATTTCAGTGAATCAGAATTGGTTCAAGAAATGACAGCATACGAGAAAAGTATTGTGAAAATGAATTACCGTAAGTTCGATATGTCAACCATTGTTTTTGAAATCAATTCTGAGAGATCCATTCATTTCCATAAACAACTACTGCCAATCCCCAAGTATCTGATAATGAAGTTCCAAGCAGCGTTAGATAGACAATTACACTACAACAATGAAAAATTCTATAACAACGCAAAATTGAACTTCGAGAAATATTCGCCTGACGACGTAGAGTATTTGAAGATCAGAAACGATCCAAAGTCAAACTATTTACAGTTTACTGTTTACGAAACATCTGAAGTGGTCCCGCAGATTTATATTGCAATGTTCCAACAAGATATGAGAATTGATCTTCAGTTTGGTAGAAGGGTTGTTGCATTTATGTTAAAGTTACCAAAAAGAATTAAATGGGATTCTCCAGCTTGTTTACAAACTAAAGAACAAGAAACGAAAGAGACTGAGAATTTACAAAAGGCTTACAAGGAATTCGATATCGCAAGTCAAGACTAACGTAATTTCAATACATGTAATATATAAAAAACAGATGATATACATGTAATAATAGTAAAAAGAGATTGTCATATTGTAATAAGTTCACCTTGATATTTATATTTTAAAAGTCTTAATGTATTCTTACGCAGCAGCGCCCTATATAATCGATAAAACTTTGTAGCCATGTAATTTTTCATGCATAATGAATTGAAAATAAATATGTAAAGGGTTACATACATGACTGCTGGTGAAATGTTAGCTATTACCACATAGAACAAACAAAAGAAGGAGGTATTTCATTTTTTGACAACGTTAGTTGCAACTTAAGAATTTAAAGTAAATCTGTTCCAACATAACAGTCCATGATTATTATCAGCGTAGTATGTTCAAAGTAAACACACAGTTTTGGAGGGGATCAATCGCTTCCCGATATCACCACCATTGCAGGCAATTACATAAGTCAATTCCAGTACGGAATAACCAGAAAAGTTGTTCATATGACCCAGTTGTTGTTGAAAAGGGTTGGTATAAAAAATGGGAAAAAGATGGTCTCTTCACTCCAAATATTAGCAATCGTTCAGGAGATCCATCAAATGTATTTTGTATACCTGCTCCACCTCCGAATGTTACTGGAGCCTTACATATAGGACATGCTCTGACGATATCGTTACAAGATTCTTTAATCCGATATAACAGAATGTTGGGCAAGACTGTATTATTCTTACCAGGGTTCGATCATGCTGGGATTGCAACTCAATCTGTTGTCGAGAAACAATTATTCAAACAAGAAGGTAAAACTAGATATGATTACGGAAGGGAACAGTTTATTGAGAAGGTCTGGGATTGGAAAAACGTATACCATAAACGAATTAAGGACCAAATTAAGAAAATGGGTGGTTCCTACGATTGGAGCCGTGAAGTCTTTACGTTAGATCCAAAATTATCAAATGCGGTAACCGAGGCTTTTGTAAGATTACATGACGAGGGAATAATTTATAGAGATTCAAAACTTATTAATTGGTGTACTAAATTAAATACGGCAATTTCTAATTTAGAGGTAGAAAATAAGGAAATAAGTGGGAAGATCTCATTAAACGTACCTGGGTACGATAAACCTATCGAGTTCGGGGTATTGACATCAATTGCATATGAAGTTGTTAATGAGAGTGACTTAGAGAGACCAGATGAGAAAATTATTGTATCAACTACACGCCCAGAGACCATATTTGGTGATACGGCTATTGCTATCCATCCAGATGATACCCGTTACAAACATTTACATGGGAAATTTGTTAAGCATCCACTACTGGAGAAGAAAATACCCATTGTTTTGGATAGCCAAGTAGTAGACATGGAATTTGGGACAGGTGCAGTTAAGATAACCCCTGCTCATGATATCAATGATTACCAGTGTGGTAAGAGAAATAATTTACCATTCATTAACATATTCACGGATGATGGACTATTGAATGAGAATTGCGGTTCTGAATGGGAAGGTATGAAACGGTTCGATGCCAGAAAAGCTGTCATCGACAAGTTAAAGGAGAAGAATTTGTTTGTGGGAGAAGAAGAACATTCTATGACTATCCCAATATGTTCGAGATCTGGTGATGTTATTGAACCACTACTAAAACCCCAATGGTGGATATCACAAGATTTTATGTCCAAAGAAGCACTAAGGGTAGTCGAAGAAGGTCAAATAACCATAAGACCAACTCATTCAAAGGAAGAATATTTTAGATGGCTAAGGAAGATTGATGATTGGTGTATCTCAAGGCAGCTATGGTGGGGTCACAGGTGTCCAGTATACTTTGTTAAGATTAAGGGGTCGAATGACGCTCTGATGAGATCTAACAATAAATATTGGGTAGCGGCAAGGAATATCGAAGAAGCAAGAATAAAAGCATCCATAAGATTTCCTGACACTGAGTTCTCATTAGAACAAGACACTGATGTCCTAGATACATGGTTCTCGTCTGCATTGTGGCCATTCTCAACCTTAGGGTGGCCAAATAAAAGCAAAGAAATGCAAATATTTTATCCATTCTCAATGTTAGAGACTGGTTGGGATATTTTATTCTTTTGGGTTGCTAGAATGATCATCATGGGTGTTAAATTAACAGGATCTGTCCCATTTAAAGAAGTTTTTTGTCATCCTTTAGTCCGTGATGCACAAGGTAGAAAAATGTCTAAATCATTAGGGAATGTCATCGATCCCGTTGATGTGATAAATGGTGCATCTTTAAAATCCTTACAAGACAAATTGGCTAGTGGTAATCTAGATCGTCGTGAGATCAAAATAGCTACTAAAGGTTTAAAAAGATCGTACCCTAATGGTATTCCTCAATGTGGTACGGATGCATTGAGATTTGCATTGTGTTCATATACCAGTAATGATAATGCTAATGATATCAATTTGGATATAAAGAAAGTTGAAACTTATAGAAAGTTTTGTAACAAACTATATCAAGCTACAAATTTTGCATTAATGAATTTAGGTGAAGAGTCCTACAAGTGTGGTACCCCCGAAACGAATGCTATTGAGGAACAATTTATCTTAAACCGAATGAACCAAACATGTCAGAAGATTGCAACAAGTTTCGAATCGCGCCATTTTATGAATGTCACAGATGCTATATATCAATTCTGGTATGAGATATGTGATCATTATATCGAATACTTTAAATTTGTATCAAAAAATGGTAAACCCGAAGAAGTCAAGTCTGCACAAGGAGTTTTGGTGAATGTATTAGATAATGGTTTAAGAATGATTCATCCTATGATGCCATTTATATCTGAAGAGTTATGGCAAAAATTACCACTCAAGAAACCAACTGAATCAATATGTGTAGCACCATACCCTCAATATGACGAAGCTATTGCTGCACAATATCAAAAAGGTTCAAATACGTTTGAACAAATATTGGAGTTAGTTAGTGAATCTAGAGGTATCTTGAATCAGTATAATATTTTGAAGAATGGTAAACTATTTGTTGAAATTAAGGGTTCTGAACTAAAGGATATTGTTGAACATAAATCCCAATATGTAAAGGATTCTATTAAATTAAATATCGAATCCCTTGAATTTGTTACGAGAAGTGATGAACTACCAGAGGGTTGTGTCTCAAAATCTGTTAATAGATCAATAGTGGTTCATTTATTAGTCAAGGGACAAATAGCTGATGTTGAAGGAGATATTAAGAAATTAGATAGAAAAATCAATAAATTAAGACAAAAATATCAAAATATTAGGAATATTATGAATAATGAAAATTATTCCAAAGCTAATGAATCGGTACGTTCCTCGAATGACCTAGCGATCAAAGATTTAACTATTCAAATCGAGACATTTGAAATGACTGTAAATAATCTACGCAAATCAATGTAAATATATCATAACAAACATATACTATTATTAGTTACTTAATTTTGATTGTATATATTCTCTAAAGGATTTATTTAATTGACGTACATTTGATTCTGATGCTTCCAACACCTTTAATACGTCCTGTTCATCGAAATCACCATGACTATCCATTAATAATAGATTTGATGGTTTATTATTTTCAATCTGATATACTATAACATGTAC
>PPOO01000855.1:66423-88966 GCA_003708545.1 Maudiozyma turicensis
ATAACATGTACGGATTTATTATTTTTCAAAATGTCATCTGTAATATTTTCATGAATTATATTATTGTTGGAATCGATGACTATAGTAGTTGCGATGGCCAAATTCTTCAACGGTACACCTGAATCTACTAAAGCGAATACTGTTGAATTGATACATGCAGCTAATTCCAATTGATTGAAAAGGGATTCAGTTTCACCAGATTGTAACAATTGTAAAGTAATTTGACATAATTGTCTAGGGAATTTATAAGATGCAAGGATTGGTGTGATTACAGTGCGTATCTTATCCTGCAGAGTGATTTCTCTTGTTGTTGGCACACCGGTTGCAGGTCTTAGATTTATTTCAATGGCTAATTGTGTTGGTAATTCTTGACGTGGTTTTGGTTCGATGGGACCTGTTACTGAACTTATCACTTTTGTTGAATTTAATGAATATAGACATGAACCGTCGACATTTTGTAAATAACCAGTTTGTACGTTCATTGAGAGAAAGGGTAATGTGTTGATTATGGGTAAAGTAAACGATATATCTGTGTTATTACAATATATGTATATTGATTAGAGTAATAATTGGGATTATGAAAAATTTCAATTTAATTTGTAATGAGTATGTTATGTTCGGCTAACACAAGTGAAAAATTTATATGAGCGTAGCAGAAACAAAAAAAGTTAAATAATGAGGGAAGCGATGAGCTTAAAAGCGGTGCCATAATAACGACAATATCGAAGAGGGGGAGGATGATATGTTCATATATTAGAATATAGAATCTGATTGTCAACCGTGTATATAGAAATAGTTATAAGAGGTAATGGCCCAAGGTACAGGTGGTGTTCAAAGAGACTATTTAAGAAAGGGGACATCTTCAGAATTATGGAAAAGTACAATTGCAGGAGCGATAGCTGGAGTAATGGCCCGTAATGTAATTGCACCATTAGATACGATAAAGATACGATTACAAATAACACCGATCATTACAAACAATGGGGTAACACTGTATCAACAATTGGTTAAGATGGTACGTCACGAGGGAATACGGTCCTTTTGGAAAGGGAATGTATCTGGATCAATGATGTATGTCATTTATAACAGTTCTCAATTTTGTACATATTCATTTTTCAATAAGACTTTAGATCCATATACAGGTGACTCAATAAAGTTACATTCATCGATAGTTGGTGGACTGAGTGGTATATCAAGTTCAGTTACATCATATCCATTTGATATATTACGAACTAGATCAATTGCTAACAATCAAATTAAATTATATAGGATAAGATATGGTATCAGTGATATATGGAACACATCTGGAATCAGAGGTTTCTATCAGGGGTCGATGTCTGCAATAGCATCTATTAGTATCAGTACATCTATAATATTTGGTACATATGAAGGTATAAGAAGTTATTGTGAGATAAAATTAAATAAACTTCATGATGATAACAGTACTCAAATAAGGATGTATCAATTGTTAAACCATAGTGCTAGTTCCATTAGTGGATTAGTCTCCAAATTGCTAACGTTCCCAATAGATACAGTACGCCGTAGAATCTTATTAAAGGATTCAACACATTTGAAAGAGATGTTGCAAGTTTCATCAACAACAACTACAAACAATACTGATATTTATAAATATTTGACTACATATAAGAAACAAATAGGGGGAGGTCAAGGCAACCAACAGCCAGTATTTGTTTCAGTTGTAAGACAAATGATTAAACATGAGGGATTGACATCCTTCTATAAAGGTTTAACCATGGGTTTAGTGAAGAGTGTTCCATCTACCGTAGTGACTTTGTGGACGTACGAAACGATAATGCGGGTAATTCAATAAAAATATGTTGATTCATTTGCTATGGTAAGACCTGGTTCTTCTGACAAATGCGAATAAGAAGCGTAACGATTAGAAGCTGCAAATACGAGATTCCACTAAATTCCTACATTTTGAACAGAAACAGGTAGATAGCATTTTCAGTACCTGCAAAAAATAATTTAATCGGAATAACCGCAATGGAGAGTACGTACATAAAAATTGTATAATTCTGTTTTGTAGCGTAGAATAGAAACGACAAATCGAGTCAGCAGATCGCAAGCGCATTAATTTGGTGAACTTCTCATCCCACATCAGGAGGAAAGAACAGAACGGTAACAATTCGGTGCGGAGGGAAAAGAGGATTCTGTTTCTGTTGTTGTTTCTGTGAATGCGAGGAATAGTCCCGCAAAAGATGTTGTTGCCCTTGAGACGGGATGGGCAACCGAACAGCTGTGCAGAAGGGGTGCGGGGGCAAAATTGAAGAGATTCCAAGAGTAACAACTCCTTTTAACTATCCAGTTCCATTTTGATGTATGTGGTAGTGCGATCTGGCCCCAGATTTCTGCCATCATGCGAGTTCAGTTATTGGGGGGGGGTGCAATAAATATCAGGGTTCGCAATGGAATTGTGTCTCCAATGTTACTCAAATTGCTGTCATATGTATGTTGCTGTGCTGTGGAAATGCGCTAGGGTTTTACATATAAGATAGGCTTCCACCGAGATGTTTATATTGCAAGATGTTCTCTTATAATATAGGTGCTAACCCTACAGATGTCTCCCCTCTCCTCCCAGCTGCGGATGTTACAAGATCATTCTGTTCTCGAAGTCCAGACCGCCCTCAAACAAGTCCCAAATACCGGCACTTGTGGAGTGCATTCTCTAGTTTAGTATATATTTTTACTTTATACAGTAGTGTCTATACAACAGAGTATCCACATCTTGTCTTGTCTTGTCTTGTGATTAGCTTTGTCGCTTTTCATGGAAGCAAACGTCTACTGAATCATTACCATCCATCATGAACTGTCAATTCTCATTTGAAGTCCAGCAAATTGGAAAAGTGAAATAAATTTGCTTGTCCGTTTGCCTTGGCGATCTGTTTTTAACTTTTCTACTTATATATAAACCATTTTAATACTCTTCTTAAATGTATATAACTAATATCTATAGACTACCTTTCTATATTGTGTTATACCGCACTATTTGTAGCCACGCCTCATAAACATTTGATATTATTTGACTTTTACTTATATTTCATTCTTGCAACTGTTACTGGCCATCGCTTCCCCTTGTGATTCATCTTATTAACTAAGTGAAATTTCAGTTTTATAATCTATTTATTTTCTTTTTTTTTTAAAAATAGAGCAGAGCGCCCCGCCGTTAACATAGAGATATATTGAAAACAAAAGAAATTGTGGTGAATTTTAAAGAATATAATTGGAATTTATCAAACACAATAGCTATTGACTAAATTTTTGCTTAAATAAGGAAAGATTTCACATATTGCCTTTTGAAAAATTAAAATATTTCATAGTCTCATAAATAAACAAAGAATACACACACGTTTTTTCTTTCTTTTACCGCTAAATTATATCATTAAGGAGGTACCTTTTAAATTCAACTATTGCTATTTTATCCTTGAAATAGAAGATTTCCTGCAAATAAAACTACTCCTATTATTTTATCAAATACTTATAGACACATAGTTAGAATAGTACATCATATTACCATATCGTGCACATCATGTCGGATTATTTTAGTGTGAAACCTAGTACATACCATTCAGAAGGAGGAGGAGGAGACAACGAGGGAGGTACTACACATGGTGCCGCTGGATCAAGTGGAACTAATACTCCAGGTAGCAACCAACAATTATTGACACCCTCTTATTCGATTGCAGGATCGACTTTAAATACAGATAATGCTTCAATACATTCAAGTGGATCACAATACCTTATGGATATGATTCCAGATTCGTTAACATTAAAAGATAATGCTACATATTCTCATATTAATACTAAAGATTTCATTCTACCCAAAACTGACGTCAGATCTCCATACTATATTGCTGTTCCTATCCCAAACCCGTTGGCAACAGCTGCATTAAATAATACAAGTTTACCAGAGGATGGTCCAAAGGATGGAGCAGATGATGAGGGTTATTTCGTTAGAGAATTCCCAACAGATATTTTGATCGATAGATTCTATAAATGGAAGAAAATTCTAAAATCAATCATTGCCTATTTAAGAGAAGTAGCGTATGCTCAAGAACAATTCGCTAGAGTTAATCATCAGATTAAGGGTTCCATAAAATTCCCATTTTTAACAGATATTCAAGATGGTTCAAATAAAATTGTAGATCCCTTATTTACTCCCAAATTAGCCAAAAAACAACAACCGTTAACACTAGCACAACAAAAGGAACAGAAAGAATTAGAATTACAAAAACAGATGGAGGCGGAATTAGAAAGTGCAACAGGTTCTATACCGAAATTACCTTCTCAGACACAAAATTCAAATATGAGTACCAATACCGCTGCATCAGGATTCATGCAATTCGGTTCAGGTTCTATTCAAGATATTCAAGTTATCCTAAAGAAACATCATTTAGCATTAGCTGCACAACAATTCAAAGTATCAAAGGAAATTACTTCAGTATTGATTCCTAAATTGGAAAGCTTAAGAAAAGACTTATCTTTCAAAATTAAAGAAATTAAAGAGTTGCATAGTGATTTTAAGACTAATATTAAATCACATATCAAATTAACAAGCCATTTATTGAATAAATATATCGCAGCAATTAAATTTGTTAATAAAGGTAATTTAGATGGGCAATATACAAACTCCAATATTCATTTACATCCAAAACATGATCCATTCTTGTTGAAATTACAATTAGATTTACAGTTAAAGAGGCAATTGTCAGAAGAAAATTATTTACAAGAAGCTTACATCAATTTACAAACAACTGGTTTAAAATTAGAAAAAATTATTTATTCAAAGATTCAACATGCTTTGCAAAGATATTCTTCCTTAATTGATGCAGAGGCAAGATTAATGATTAAAAATCTATGTCAAGAATTACAACATGGTATGTTATCCAAACCACCTGCATTAGAATGGGATCATTTTGTATCTCATCATCCCTTATGTCTAATGGATCTGAAATCTAATGATCCTTTACCAAGACCAAGAAAATTATCTGATATTGTGTATCCAAATATGAAGGCATCAATGGCTAAATGTATCAGAGCAGGATATTTTGTCAAAAAATCAAATTTCACTAAAGATTTTAAAAAGGGTTATTTTGTATTGACTCCAAATTATTTACACGAATTTAAAAGTAGTAATTTTTTTAACAACCCACAATCTGCTTCATCATCGGTAAGTAACTCAGGTTATTCGACTCCATCACTATCAGTTTCGTCTTCTTCGGCACATATTTCTACTCTTGGTGATTCAATGACAATGACATCTATGACACCTTCAACTAATGGTCAAGCAACAGCTAATGGGAAAAATAGTGGGAATTCCAAAAAGGTTAACTCATTGACTCCGATTTTAAGTATTCCATTGAACGAATGTACATTAACTGAATACACGGAAAGTTCTTTCACATTAACAGGTAAAGCTACATTTATTGAATTAGAGAAGAAGAAAACTACTGGTAATCCAGGATATGGTATAACAGGTCAATACTCTTCTTCGGGTTGTCCATCTCCAGGTAATATACATACAAGTGCATCGGCTGCTAGTCTAAATCCACTTGAAAATGAATCTGCGAAATATATTACCAAAAAATCTGCTTCTGCATTATCCAAGTTGTTATTGAAGCCGGTTAGAGGTAAGCAAGCTAAACAGAAAAGTGCAAATAAGAAAGAGGTAAAGAGACAACAAGAGGAATATAATAGAGTAATCGAGAAGGAATCAAATCACATTGTAACATGGATATTCAAATCAATCCAAGAGAATCCAAGCGAAGAAGAAAAAAGACATTTCAAGAAATGGATCCTAGATTTAAAGAATCTTTGCTCCTTCAATACAACAAGAGAAAGATTAAAATTCATTGATGAAAAGATTGGTAAAATTCAAAATCATAGAGTTAGAGGTAAACACCACCATACATCCTCAAACGTGGAGTCAACCATTGGTGGGTCAACAGTCGTTTCTGAAGCTCCATCCATGTATGGTTCATCTGTGATGTTAGATCCATCAATGAATTCAACATCGAATTCGTTGCCTATTCAAACAATCGAAACTTTACAAGGTAAACCACAACAAGAAACCACAACAAGTAACAAGCCAAATTATATTCCAATTGAGAATACTGCTGCTATGGACCTAAATGCAGGATTCAGATCAAGAATCAATACTCCAATGATTGATGATAATGGTAATTTAATAACCTTAGCGGAAAAGAGACCAGCAATGGTTAAAAGTGGATCTGTTTCTTCATATGGTTTGCAACCTTTGCCAAAACATATGCAATCTCCAGATCCATCAAATACTTCGGATCAATATTATATGAATTCAATTGGATCTGGATCTGATAATGGGCCGAATATGTCTATAACAAGTAATGGCGTGAGTGGTCGTGGTAATTTAATGACTCTACCACCTCAAGCTAATCGTCATCAACGTAATATATCGTTACCATCTACAATTGGTGCGTTAAGTCCTGGCCAATCACCTAGTGGTTTGAGTATGGGTTCAGATAATAGTCAAGGTGGATATTTTGCAATTCCAATCCACAAGGATGCACACCCTGATTTACCAACTACAACAAATCAAGGACCTGTATCTCTTTTCCATGATGATCAAGTGAAACAAGCTACAAGCTTATCTCTTTCTAGAACGTCGAGTCGTGGTTTAAGAAATTCCAGAAAACCCTCTGCATCCAGTATACAAAACACAAACTTAATAACAGTTCCAAAGGTTCATGTCAACAACCAAGAAGTTAAGGGTCCACCATTACCTAGAGCACCACCTATTTTGCAGAAACAATTGAGTACAGGTAGTTTACCAGCATTGGTAAATCATACGGGATCTGTACCAGGACCTTCAGAATCTCAAAATAATGGTGCCGCTACTCCGCCAGCAACTGCTTCTGGTGCTCCATTTTATCAAAAAAGAAATGGGAGTGCTACTAACCTAGGGACTCCAACTCCATCTGGAGCAAGGATTCACTCATACAGAAAGCATAAGAAGAATGTCTCATTTGGTTCATTGAATAGTTTGATGTTCTCCAAGAAGAGCGGTTCGTATGCATACAGCAGCGCCAATTTAATGAACGGTGGTATTCAAGAAGATGAGGACTCGGAAGACGGAAAGAGTACACATGGTAGTATCAAATTAAATCAATCGATATATCAAACTTAATTTAATGACCTTTTTTTTTAACATATATACGCCAACTGAGGCGTACTAGATAGAATAATTTTATACGTATATAACTAATGACAAAAAAATTGATAATAAGAATACAATTTCAACAATTAGTTTTGGTAATTGGCAATATGGCATAAACTGATGTGTGTCTGAATATTTATTATTATGGGGTAGATATGCTGATATGTATATACAGGTTAATGGCAGGAAATATAAATTTATGTACGACAATGAGAACTTATATACTTTCCCCTAGTTTATAGAACTTACCATTTGAATGTAACATCCCTCCGGTAATTTGATTATTTTTTACAATGCAGTCTATGACTTCCCCTATCCATACTTCGTGGTCTGCTATTGGGAAGCATTCTTTCTTCTTACATATTAATATTCTTTCAACATCTCTTATTATTGGTAATACAGTTTTATTAGAATCAAACATAGCATTCTTATATATTTCAAAATCTACAGTCTCCTCTAATCCTAGAAAAGGTTTCGTACCACCTTGCCTTATTCCTTTACTGAAACGTTTGACAAGATCTACTGATACTAATTGAGGCTTCAATTGATGTACCGCAAATAGATCATGCTGATGCAAATTCTTTGAAGACAGTGACGGTGTTTGGACATTAAATTGTAATAACGGAGCTGGATTAACAGATAATGAAGTCATCGAAGATACCGTTAGACCATGGAAATCCACAGGCAGCGTATCAGAATATGAAGATGTTGTAATAATATTTGTTGGAAAACTTATTCTTTGCATGGACTGTTTGAAACATGTCCTCATGAGATTTGACGCCATTATATGGGTCTTTTATTTGCAGTAAAATTAAGGAAATGATATAACTATCTTTTTAGTAGAGTGCAATTGATTAATTAGCGTACGTCGATTATATAAACATATAGTTTCTGTCTTCAAATAATTCAGTTCTCATACTGTACTGTGGTACGGGGGTTACGAATCAATATTTGCAATGTAGTGAACGGAGATTTTTTTTCCGCTCTAAAGGAAGAGTTTCTCTTAAAAGTTGTCTAACTTTGATTTTATAAATATCAGCAATGACGGATAAACATGTGCCATTTCTAAATGTCGGTAATAGGAAATACTATCAACACACATCCTATATACATCAATACACTATCTACACAGTTATTGTTCCATATCTAAAATGTATGATATTATTATCAATAACAACTATTTACACTTTTTAATACATCGTTACATAAATTTCGCTGGAAGACCATACACAACAGGCGCAGCACCGTTCAAATATCTCAGATTACATAAATCTCTTGATTCCGCTACTGCATCGCTAACACTTATACATTCATCAAAAGTTGTTGCAACATTTCTTATTAAGCCAATCTTTTCAAATATAGACATTGAAAATTTATCTATATCTTTGTCGGTAACGTCCCATAAATTTCCCACGATGACTGGAGAGCCACCCATTAAATAAGAATGAATCAAACCAGTTGGTTCCAAATCTCCAAAATATTTCATAGATGCTGAGGAACACCCTAGTAGGAAACTTGCAGATAACTTATCTTGCTTCTTAATTTCACTATTACGAATATATTGTTCTCCACCACCATGCCCTACATATATGAACAAATTAGAATTTTGAATCATTGATAAGAAACTTTCTTCACTGGGTTTCTCACGTGTGAGCAATTGCGAATCTGAACAGCCCTTTACAACATCAGTTAAAACGTCTGAGAATCGATCTTCCGTTCTCCCAAGATCACTCCCTGGATTTAGAACAATTGCTATTTTACTCCGGATATTAACGTTAATTCGGGACTCATCATTGTTCCTTCTGATAATTTCGTTCAAGGATTGTACGGAAGGAACTCTAGTAATCGATAATTGCTTCATGAATGACATGCTCTCCCATGGAAACATATGACATTTACTGCTTACCACTAAGAATGTATGATGCACTCTCTTTTTGACACCCAAACCACATCTTGAGTGGTATTTTTTGATCGCTTCTTCAATTTCGAAATGGAGTACACTTGTATCAACTTCATCGTAAGCATTTTCCTCGCCATGAAATAACAATATATCCAAAACAAAATACACTAAATCTTCTACCATAGACAAAAAGTCCCGATCTGATGGATCTAACTTTAAAAATAATCCTAAAATCCAATCATCAATCTGTAGAAAACTATCTGGACGACCAATATTTTTTCTTGAGGGTAAGTTCTTGTGTAAAATTTCATAAAATGTTGTCATGAAATCTTTAAAATGTAATTTGTTAATTTTCTTATCCGAAAAAAAACCTCTGAAACCACCAAACCAAGATTTTTCAATCTTCTGAATAAGATTTTGAAGCCTTCTGTCCAGTTCATACCTATTATTCCACCATTCTTTTCTACCTTCGCTAGTAGTTATCGTTGAAGTGATTTCTCTAGAAACAGATTTGTTACTGCTTTCAATTATATCAGTTAACTCACCTACTGCTTCTCCATACGATAAACGCGAACCTTCTAGATCACGAATGTAAGCACCATTCAACGGAATGTTTAGATATCTTTTTTTGTTATTATAAGAATGCAATTTAGTTAAAAGCAAGTTTCCAGTAACCGGACAGATATCTATACAGATAACATCATAACTATTATTCTCGCGATTTTGGTTATCAGAATTGGGAAATAATGACTTACAGTCATCCACAGAAGGTAGTTTAATGTCCAACTTAAAATTTAGTAAAGTAAATTCCTTATACAACTTACCATCTACTTTACTTAACATTCTGTCATAATAATGTGTCATGTATCTTGCTATATCTGATAGATAGAATTGTTCGTCTAATGTATCATAGTTGTCCATTGATATATTTGACAATAAGGTGCAGCACTTCGAAAATATTGCTGCCATCCTCAGCAATGATATATGACTAATTTCATGCGGTGATACTGTGGATGTCATCTGTAAAATTTTCTTCAGGTTATCAATAACTACAGCACGGTCAAATTTTTGTAGTAGAGTCTTGGATTTTGGGGTCATATTTGACGACCTTGGCGAGCTGGTAACATTTTCATCAAATTTGTTTTTGAACATTTGTTGGACACCAGGTTTACCACTGTATTTTATGGAAGGAGTTGCAATTGCTGTCTCTGAAATATTCTTGAAAAATGGATCAGATTGTAACAGTTTCATCGTTGATCCATACAACCTTTCGATGTTGTTTACCAGGCTGATTCTTGTTAAATGTGTTGGTAGGTCTATCTCGGTAGATACTACATTTCCTAAGAGCACATCCCAATACTGAGGTAAACTTGTATCAAAGATTTCAGTACCAAAAAAAAGAGGCATACATTTTTCAAGCTTCTGATATTCGGAGTTATCAAACAGAAATTTTGTTAAACTTATAATGTCTTCTTCGCTACAAATACGATTAAAGACTCTATTACTTTGATGTAACATTTTCATTCTCAAAGTATCCATTTTCGTGATTGAATAATAATTTTGAATAGTATGAAAGCAACCGAGAAGAATAGCTGGGTCCTGTAAAGTGTTAACGATTTTTAAAATTTCCTTAACGTAAAAATCAGTATCTCTTGACAAGCCTATTTTAATATGGATATTCAATAGGGATATGTAGCAATCAGTCAAAGATTTAATTAATGAATGTCTAGTGTTTGCATCTATTCTATCCATCAATTTTACCAGAGACATTGATAATTTAACGGACCTTTTACTTTCAATAATCGATTGGATAACACAGTTATTTTCCGATTGAAGAAAAGATGCCGTATTGTAAAGCTTAACATTAAATATTAAAATGTCAACATAAGATTTAATAGGAACTTTCATTCGATTATTAACATCGAAGAGTTCTGGTCGGGTTAGCTTTAATTCTCCCTGAAATATTTCCGCAAATAGATTAGCATCATTATACCACGAACAAACAATACTATATGTTTCCAATATATCTAATAATTGTCGTAATTTCATATTATTCAAATCAAAGCAGATACCCATAAATTTGTCTTTTAAGGTATCCATTTTCTTATACAGCCGTAAACGAGTAACAGCTTTCATAGAGTACAGCATTAACTCTGTCGAAAGCAATTTGTAATATTCTGAAATGTTGGAAATTGAATCCATTAATTCCAGTGCAAGTTTATCAAACTGAATGAATAACAAATGGGAAACTAATAACCGAAAAAATTTAATTTCAAGTTGAGAAATCTCCTTTGTTTCATTTTGTTTCGTAATCCATTTATTCTTATATATTTCAACAATCGGGCGTATATTATTAACTGAACCCTTTCTCACAGCCAAATAAAACTGATAGGCAGATATTATTAATACCTGGTATGATTGAAGAAAATGAAACCTGTTAGATGTCTGTCCTATTTTCCCAACATCAACTTTAAAGTCCGCATTCACAATGCAGCTTAGCATATTGGTTAGGACATTATTATTTTCCAAACCATCATTTTCATCATTAATTTTTGTTCCAAGTAAGACTAGCATTACTTCAGACGCCTGACTAATACCTTCAACTTCTTCAATCTTCAATTTCTTGCTCATAATTTGTTTTGACATCCCACAGAAATGTTGTAAATCTTGTAATTTTGTAATTTGGAATATATTGAAAATAGTGAAGTACTGTGAAAATATGGCAATCTTTAAATCATTGTCACATAAGCCCTGCAAGAATTTATCCATCTTTTTAATCATCTTAACGTAAGAAATTTCTGTGGTGCTTCCTAATGAATGTACTAGTTGTAACTCTGTTTGTACCGCCAACATGAGAGATGACTTTTTATTCATTGTGATCGATATATTAAACATCACATTTACCAGGTTTTCCAGTCTCTCATATTGATCAAAAATTAGGGCAATATTCTTGAGATGATTAATTAATTGTTGGATATTTTCAAATTTTAGATTAGTTAAGTTGGAGTTTAAAAATTTCAATGTTTTGTCATAAAGTACTTTCTGACGTGTGTCAAATATTACACTCTCTCGTAATAACAAATTCCAAATATACATTATTGATGTTAACTTTTCGTCTAATGATATATCTCCATGGTCAATTATCTTGCAACCCTGAGAAACAAACATCGAAATATCTTCGATTTCAAAACAGTGATATTCTTTTCCTCCCGTAGTTAATCTAAGAATGTCCTTATAAGTCTTGAGTTTGGGAGTACAATTTTGGTTATCAGGTAAAATATCAGATAGCATAAGTTTTTCTAAATCATTTGTATGTCTCGAATAATCCATGTAATATATATTTAGGAAATTTTTGCAACTTTGATCTTTTTTATAAAATTTAATGATCTGTTTTCTAAATGTTGATTCATCGATATTTTTAATATATTCATTGAATTGGAAATTGTACTTTTTAATATATTTTAGAAATTTCAGACCGTATAATACTTTATTTTTGGTATCTACTGTGTATAAATTTAGAAGTAATTTGTTCAAAACATGAATCTTAATTTTTGAATCCTTTAGTAAAAATCTTTCATCATATGCAAATAATTCAATTAACGTTTTCTCATACGTGGGAACTGTCTTTGTCTTAATGATAATCTGGATAATGAATATTTTCATGGTGCTGATATATATCTCATTGAATGTAGTGATATCTGTATATAAAACGTCTGTGAAATTATGTGCTTTTTTCATACTGGTACAGTTGTACAGTTCAATTATCTCTAATGATGCTCTTGCATATTGTGCGTCAGTTATATATTTCCCAATTATCATTAAATATGACCGTATGAGATTTCTTATTTGGTTGACGGAATGGATCTTAATTAGTATTTTTAACAATTCCAGGATAGTGTCATGAATATCTATCATTTGTAACTTTCCATAGTTACTTAATTTTGCAAATTGATTGATCTTTCTAAAACCATTTTCAATATTTACTGATGTGCATTGACTTTTTATGAAGTGGGAAGATTGGACTTTACCTTGAAATATATCATTATTTGGAAGAGTTTTCGATAGCGTATTCAGACTTACCTCATTTAAAGGATCATCTGTAGATGACATCTCCTTAGTAGTTTTATATGCTACGTGTCGTCAAAAGTAAGTCCCGAAATATCTTAATATTCAAAATATGTGGGAATATTCAAACCACTATAGTAAATGTAATGATATAATTGGCCACCACCCTTTGTATGGGGTGTATATAAAATATAAACAAATTCTTTTATCGCGTCTCCAAATAGAACGAGCCTGTATGATTTATGAGTGACAGTACTTTTCCAACAATACAATGTGGCAGCACTTATAGCATAATATTTTCTAAAATGCCAGAAAATACAATAAGACTATATTAATGGGTATCTTCTTCTTTTTACTGTTATTTGTTCATCAATATAATATGATGTCCTCTTTAGGTAGTGTTCGCTGTTTAATTGTTTTTTTCTTGCCTCTAATTGTCTGTTTACATTTCAAATTCCTAAGGCGAAGGCTGATGAGCAAGAGACATATTAAAAGCTATTCCACTTATGTAGTAAACTGAAAGTGGGTAACCGTCCAAATAGGTTGAAGGTTGTCAGATATTCATAGATTTATAATGGTGACATGTGTCCAGGATTTGAGAAATGGTTGTAAAGAGAGTGATATTGTATCTGTCTTCACTACACTGAACGAGCAAGATGAGGTGGTACAAGATCTGGAGGACGTCATGATTATAATTCAAAACGTCATCCCCATATCCAAATCATTAAAACCAACAGCCGTAAGTCTGCTCTGTGATGTTATTTCAAGGTCACCATTGATTTTTGCACAGTTAGTAGCTTGTATAAACAGTATAGAACACACTGACGGGCAATATAAAAATAATACTCATGGAGATACATCGAACCTTTATCGTGAAATACTTGGAAAAGTATTTACTACAAGAATTGATTGTTTATTCAACAACATTATCTCAATAAGGGGAAATAATGTAGAATTGCAGTACGTCAAGTCATTGTTTTTTGGAAGTAAACTATTCAATATATTATCTATCCAAATCAGTATTGTAGATTATTTGGAGAGTCTGAACAAGCAGTGGGGTTATATTTGTTCAAATGAAAGGTATAATAAAATACCCAAGCTTGTACAGAGGTATTTGGCTGACCTACTACTAGCAGAGTTAATTTTAAACCCAGCTTTTGCTACAGATTATCTTTTTGATAAATTATTCTTTCGTAATGCGGAATTCTATCATTTCTTCCTTAACATTATGAAAACTGCAAACACTATTGCTGGTAAGAAAATGGTAGTGAAATATTTGACGCCGTACTTAGAATCCAAGTTAAACCATAATACATTACCTACGGTATTCATCATTTTATCAAATTTAAGTGCATTTAAATTATTTGATTCGAATTCCCTTCTAAGCATTAAGTCACACGAATTACAAGAAATTATAATAAGAAATATACCATCAGTTACAGGTTATAGTATATTCTCATCTCTCGCATCTAAATTTGGCTTTATAGATAACAGATTAGATTCCAATATTGCTAGGTTGCTAGTCATGATATTGACATATACATTGAGCAAAGAACAGAGACAAGAAATATCACATAATTCTGATTTTTTACAAACTGTAACCAAGAGATTGGGTAGTATGGATCACGATGTAAGAGAACGTACGATGTATATAGCTAAATTAGTCTCAGATAATGAATTGAAATATGAAAGTAACTTTGTGATAGAGATCCCGAATCTGACAATTGATATGGACCCTAAACAGACTGTTAACCTCACAACTCTTTATTCCGGACATGAAACACTAATTGCTGCAGATGAACTACTAACGAGGGATATAAGTGAACTGTCTATTGGAAATACGATGACTAGTACTATTGAGGAAAGTGACAGCGATGACGAAGATGATGAGCTTGAACAGGAGATTTTGGACATTGTCTTCTTGAAAGATTTGTTAGAAATGTATGTTAAGTTCGGAAGGGGTACATCGGGCGATCAAATACCGTTATTGAAACGGACTACACAATTAGTACGTCAAAAGGAGTCCTTGCCTTTAGAGGTCAATTATTATGCACCTCCGTTATTGACACATATTTCATCGATTAATAACAATCGCGAAGAAGAGGGATTCGAACAATCGAGGATCAATGCTTTAGTTGCAATATTAGTAGTGATACCAGAGCATGTTGAGAGTTTGTACAAGATTCTATTCAACAGCGAATTGTCTATTCAGCAAAGAATATCGTTATTATCAAGTTTAGCCTTGAGTGCTAGAGAATTAAGAGGACTAGATGATAAACAAATACATAAACCACATTACGACTTCCCCTCTCAAAGATTGCCGTGGGATGATGGTCACTCGGCTGTGAAACAAATTGAGGAAATTCCTGTGTTGGATAAAATCACAGGTTTTGGTATATCAGAGGGTACCACAGTATGGAAATCCCAAAAGTTAGCAATACAGGACAAGATGAATTCAGGCCAACACAAGAATAGATTTAGGTCAGTCGCATCATCATACTTTTATCCACTAGTGCATGGTTGGAAAAATGGTATCAATCTTGGTAGTTTTGATCAATTATTCAAGTCTCATTACGTTTCTACTTTGAGAATCATTCATAATTGCGCATACCCAGTTCACGATTTCGAGACAATGACTTACGAATTGGACCAAATTATCACAGAGGCGCAAGCTCAAGGGATACCAATTCTGGAGTAGAAGCAAACCAAGAGTGTAGCTACCTAAAACAACAGGTACGGTTGTATAATTGAAGAGACACTGTAAAACTCTTGCTGATGATTTTATTTAGATATATAGGTAACGTGCCTCTGGTTAGTGAAGTCCCCCCACGGTTTCCTCGCACGTCTAACATACAACGCGTAAACCGATAATAATAATAATAGTAATAATTATGCACGGGTAGATGTCTCAGGGTTTCGGTTTCGCACTACAATAAGGAATCGATGAAATTTCATAGTATCGCAGATAGGAATAAAACCAAATGTTTCGATCTCAAGAACCTTCACTTTGAAATATATATGGTGAGAAAAATATATAGTAGTTTATATTATTTCAGTTGGTGTATCAAACAGTGGAGTTGTTCATTAAAGGAATAAACTACACATATCTGGGAAAATAAAAGCCATAGTATTAATAACTTTCCCTAATATCTACTGTTTTATTCATTGTATAACAACAGGGGAGAAACAGATCCATTCATTAATTACATAATACATCAATTGATTTCATTAAAATCATTCCTACTAAACAATATTCAATGTCATTTTTCAGTTCAATTCGACAGAAAGCTCCCTTTTTGGAACGTATTGCTGAAAGCTTTACACCAACAATGAGTAGAGATGAAAAATTTCGTTTACAGTATAAGTTACCTGATGATGAACATATTATAGATGACACAAACACAGATATCACATTCACGACACCATACGGTACTAATCATAAAGATAAAAGAAGAAAGGACGAAAATGGGAATCAATTAGCCTATGTATTTTCTGGTAAATTATTTCTGACTCCACATTTCTTAGTATTCAGGGATGCATTTGACCAAAGTTCTTGTGTCATGATACTAAATATATCAACTATTAAAAGAGTCGAAAGATCACCCTCGTTATCGTATGCATTTGCCCTTTTAGTGACTTTATATTCTGGTACACAAATATTGATTCAATTTATTGGATTAAGAAATAGATCTGAACAATTTTGTGAAAAATTAAAGGATATGTTAAAACATAACATTCCAAATGCTAAAAGATTGCCTATGTTTATAGAATCCTGTTACTCTAATTTCCTGATCGAGAAGAATATTCTAAGAAAGACAGATATTGTGGCACCAAAGGCTGGATTGGGTCAACATTTCAAATATCCTGGACAACCTGACATTACAAAAGAGAAGGCAAAATTAAGATTATGGTTTGAATATTTCAAGGAGAATGGTGAGAATTTAGCTATTATTCAAAATCATACCTTCCAAAAATTGGTTAGAATTGGCGTTCCAAGTAGAATGAGAGGTGAAATTTGGGAATTGTGTTCAGGGTCCATGTATTTAAGATTTAGTCATCCAGGTGAATATCAGAAACTATTAGATGATAATAGGGATAAAACATCTCAAGCAATCGACGAAATTGAAAAGGATTTGAAAAGATCTTTACCAGAATATTCGGCGTACCAAACACCAGAGGGTATCCAAAGATTGAGAAACGTCCTAACCGCTTATTCTTGGATGAATCCCGATGTGGGCTACTGTCAAGCAATGAATATTGTTTGTGCAGGTTTACTAATCTATATGAGTGAAGAGCAAGCATTTTGGCGTTTGTCTAATTTATGTGACATATATGCCCCAGGTTATTATTCTAAGACTATGTATGGTACTTTACTAGATCAAAGAGTATTTGAATCATTTGTAGAGGATAAAATGCCTGTACTGAATGATTATATTGTAGAACATGATATTCAATTATCAGTTATATCGTTACCATGGTTCTTATCACTCTTCTATACTTCGATGCCATTAGAATATGCAGTCCGAATCATGGATATATTTTTCATGAATGGACCAAAGACGTTATTCCAAGTAGCATTAGCTGTCCTAAAGGTCAATGGGGATGACATCTTACAAGCGGATGATGATGGTATGTTTATTGCTATAGTGAAGCATTACTTTCAAACTTTACATGAAAGTGCACATCCAGATTCACCTGATCTTAAATATAGACAAATTACCAAGTTCCAAGAACTTTTAGTTACAGCATTTAAAGAATTTAGTGTCATTACGGAAGATATGATTATTCATGAGAGAAATAAATACAAAAAGACCATTTTTGAAAATATTGAAACCTTCGTTAAAAAGACTCAAATGCGTCGGATGCCAAAAACTTTCAACCTATCCGATAAGGAACTGTCAAATATTTACGATGTGTTTTATCAAAGTATTGAGACTCATAAGATTAGTTTGGGTACTGGTTCCTCAAATATGACTTTCGATGTTTTCCTACAATTTATGGGTAAATTTTGTGATTGGGCCAAGCCTAGCAAGAATGATGATGATCCAGTTTTTAAAAAGCAAAAACAAACATTTTTGAAGAAATTGTTTAACAATTGGGATTCGTCGAAGGTTGGAGAATTGACTGTCAATGATGTAGTTTTAGGTCTTGATAAAATGGTAACTCCGGATCTATTGGAAGCAATGAATTATTTATTTTCTTTGTATGATGACGATAAAGATGGCCAGCTACAAAAGGATGGCGTTTTACAAATGTCCGAAGGTTTATTATTGTTAACTACACCATGGAAAACAGGTAAGTTTGTCGATTTATTGACGAAGAAGGCCATCGAAGATGATATTGCTGATGAGATTGTAAAGGAAACTAGTATAGATCAACAGGCAAGTGGCAGTATTGAATTACCATCTGGTGTTACAATTGATGAAGAGAAATATAAAGCACAACAATCAGAACGTTACTTAAAAGCCGCCAGTAATTTCTTACAAAGATGTTTCGAATATGCTGAACCATTACAAATTGATAGACAAGTAGATTTATTGGATCTATCAGATGATAACGATGATAAGCCAGATGAAGCTAAAGAGGCAAGGAAGAAGAAGTTCGCGACCATTGTTGCTAATGCGGCATTAGATCCAACTAGGCCAACTGCGATTGACCTGGCTACTTTTAGAATGGTCATTCTAGCTGATGAGACATATGAGCTTTTCTTTTCTACTACATTGAGAGATTCAATCCATTTGGAAGAAGGTGCTAATGATAGTGGTAATAACCAGGTTTTAAAAAGTATGTTTGATGGTATTATCGCAGATGGGAGAAGAGTTGCAGAACGTGTACGTCGTCGTGTTGATTCTGTTGCAACTAACAAATCAAGGGCCGATTCTATTGAAACCAATACTAATGAATCCATCCATACAACTGATACAAATAGCAAGATGGTTGACCTTGATGATTTCACAACAGATCACCTGGAGGAGCACGAAGAATTATTGAATAATTCATGGGAAGACATGGATGATTCTGCAGAACAAAATGCCAGACAAGAGAGGAAGATCGAACCAATGTCACCTTCAGCATCTGAGAAACAAAAAGACTTGATTGAGTTCGAAGCATAGACAAAAAAAACTTTTCTTTAATATGCATACATATATACTGATACATTTATACATTTTAAACATTCTTTCGTTCATTTAATTAATATTATAGAGTGTTTCTTATTTGTTCAAATAACACACCTTGTATATCATGGGACGGTTCATCGGCATGTCCGATCGGCGGTCAATTGTAAATGGAACCGTGGAGCAAAATTTACAATTCAAACACCGAAAGATCCAGTAACCCACTAAACACAAATCTTTTAAAACTTCATTAATACATAAGAAGAGTTATGTATCATCTTTATTTGCAACTGTAATCAGAAATAATATTGCAGTAAATTAAAGGATATTAGATATTTAGCTTTGACATTTTCATACAAAACCCTGAAATATAACACATTTATCTAGACATTATAATGTTAGGGGTAAGGACATCACTTTCAATAGGTCAAAATGTATCCTTAAGATCGTTTAATTTACTTAAACCATCTCTGAAGTCGTCAAACTTTAGCCGCTTTTTGGCTTACCAAAGAAGTGTAACTATCAAGACAGCACGATCTCTTCTAACGAATGATCTCATTTTCAAAAGACAATTCATGAATACCAGTATTAAAAAGGCTTCAAAGTGGAATAATCGTGTGTTTTATGCAGATGGGTCAGATAGATACACAAGATTAAATAGATTTCAACAATATTACGACAATGGCAATGATGGTAAAGATAACTCTATAAGAAACGTGACAATAATTGGGTTAGCCTCGATGGTTGGTATATATTTTGGATCACCATATCTGTTTGAGTACGTTCCTGGGTTTTCATATTTCAAGACACATCCAAAGGCATTTGTATATTCGTTATTGGGTGTAAATTTGGCAGTATATGGGTTATGGCAATTACCACGATGTTGGGGGTTTATGCAAAAATATATGTTACTACAAAAATCAAGAATTCCAAGTAATTGGTCTATTGTGGGTAGTGCTTTTTCTCATCAGGAATTTTGGCATCTTGGTATGAATATGTTGGCTCTATGGTCGTTCGGTACGTCTATTGCATCCATGCTTGGTACTGCTAATTTTTTCTCATTATATATGAATAGTGCCATTGCTGGTTCCTTATTTTCACTGTGGTACCCTAGAATCGCTAGGATGGCTCTAATGGGACCAAGTTTAGGTGCAAGTGGTGCATTATTTGGTGTGTTAGGTTGTTTCTCATATTTGGTTCCTCATGCACAGATTCTTTTGTTTGTGTTTCCGATACCAGGTGGAGCTTGGATTGCATTCTTAGGATCTGTTGCATGGAATGCAGCTGGATGTGTATTGAGATGGGGTTCATTTGATTATGCAGCACATCTTGGTGGTTCAGCTATTGGTGTTTTGTACGGTTGGTATATTAGCAAGCAAGTGGAGAAAAGAAGACAAGAAAGATTTGAAAGAGAAACTAGATGGTTACGTTAGAACTGAAATCCTTTTTTCAAATCGAGAATATAAATATATGTATTTAGTATTTGTAAATAAAATATTCTTCAAAATATGAGGTATGATTTTTTGAGACTGCAATATGTATATGTATATGTATATGTATATGTATATATATTAATTTATGTACAAGTTATCTTTAGAAGATAACAGCTTATGTGGTCTTCTTAGTTACTATAAAATAACCATTTTTAGATTTTATGTTATTTGCCAAGGGATTCCAATACCCACTGACTTCATCTTCGAATTTATTATTTTTCTGATCTTCAATCTTTTGTAATAGATCCTTGTAATTTATTGGTTTTGTAGTTCTTGGTTGAATTCTAGCAAAAGCGGTATTATCGCAGGAATCATCTAGTGGGGCTCTTTGTAAATTCTGCAAAAATATCAACTGTTTAGCTAATCTTTGTTGTATCTGTGGAATATCTACACCTTCACTATCAAACCCTGACAATTTTAACAACTTTTTTACACTGGCTACACTTGGTAATTTTTGTTCATCTGTGATTTCTTCAGTATTGGTGTCGTTCCTTAAGTATTCCAGCAAAGACCAAGAAGGAGTATCCAGATATTCCTTGATCTCCTTCATAGATGTGAACTTGCTACCAACTGAGACTTTACTAGAGGAATATTTACTGCATTGCAGCGGTTTAATTTGGCATGATCTAGTCCCTATTATAAATCTCCCCTTATTCATAAACATTGCGATTATATCACATATATAAACTTCAAAATGCGTGGTTCTTCTGAGGAATGTTGTACTGCAGACTATATTTTGCTTATATACCTTGTGATTATTAACCTCAAAAACCCTTTTGTCTTCCTGTTGAGACTGATGCAATTGTAACAACTTCTTCTTTGATTTTGCTGCTGTCATTGTTCCAATCTGAAAAGCGTCACCTCGTACGACAGCCATTAAATCTTCTGAAAATTTTTCCAAATGTTCATCGCTTACAGAAACAGAAGACCCGAGAACTGTCCGATGCTCATCGCTTAACAAAATTTTTCACTTTATGGTAAAACTGAAAATTTTTCGTTATAGCTCATCTCTTATCCCAAATTTTAGTGATGAGCTACCACTGATTAGTTTTGACTGTTATAAGAATCGTTTGCTACAATTTTATATACTTTCACATTGGTAAAAAATTAAAGAACAAGCAAATCAATCCATTAACAATGAGAATTAAGAAGAAGAACTCATCTGGTAACGCTAAGAATTTCATCACTAGATCCCAAGCTGTTAGAAAGCTTCAAATCTCGTTAGCTGATTTCAGAAGACTATGTATATTCAAGGGTATATATCCAAGGGAGCCTCGTAACAAGAAGAAGGCTAACAAAGGTTCTACTGCACCAACTACTTTTTATTTCTCTAAGGATATTCAATATTTGATGCATGAACCTGTTCTTGCTAAATTCAGAGAACATAAGACCTTTGCTAAGAAATTAACAAGAGCATTAGGTAGAGGTGAAGTATCTGCTGCTAATAAATTAGAAGAAAATAGAAGTACTTATAAATTGGATCATATCATTAAGGAACGTTATCCAGGTTTCCCAGATGCATTAAGAGATATTGATGATGCATTAAATATGTTATTCCTTTTCGCTAACTTGCCAGCTACCAATCAAATATCGGCTCGTGTCACTAAGGATGCCCAAATGATTTGTAATCAATGGTTAGCTTACGTTGCTAGGGAACGTCTGGTAAGGAAAGTTTTCGTCTCCATCAAGGGTGTTTATTACCAAGCCAATGTTAAAGGTGAAGACATCAGATGGTTAGTCCCATATAAGTTCC
>PPOO01000855.1:88986-100444 GCA_003708545.1 Maudiozyma turicensis
GATTCCAAAATATAAGAGATATTGATGATGCATTAAATATGTTATTCCTTTTCGCTAACTTGCCAGCTACCAATCAAATATCGGCTCGTGTCACTAAGGATGCCCAAATGATTTGTAATCAATGGTTAGCTTACGTTGCTAGGGAACGTCTGGTAAGGAAAGTTTTCGTCTCCATCAAGGGTGTTTATTACCAAGCCAATGTTAAAGGTGAAGACATCAGATGGTTAGTCCCATATAAGTTCCCAGAAAATATTCCATCCGATATTGATTTTAGAATTATGTTGACTTTCTTAGAGTTCTATTCCACTTTAATGCATTTTGTTTTATATAAGCTATACACTGACAGTGGTTTAGTTTATCCACCAAGATTAAACATTGAACAAGATAAAATCATGAACGGTTTATCCTCTTATATTTTGGAATCCAATGAGGAAACTAATGCATTAACCACGACAACATTATCTAAACAGAATCCATCAGATGAAGTTGCTACTTTAGACTCTAAAGCCATCAAATCTGCCTTGAACGCGGATAAAAAGGACACAGACGAACAAGAAGAAGATGTTGTAGCAGAGGATGTTGAAACTGTGAAATTAGATGCATTTGAAGATAATAACAAGAATCAAGGTGATATCTTAGTCCAACCAAGTCAATTTAATTCTCCAGTCGCTACATTGTTTTCCAATTTTGTCTTTTACATTGGTAGAGAAGTTCCATTAGATATTGTTGAATTTTTAATTCTATCAGCTGGTGGTTCAGTCATTAGTGAAGTTGCATTAGACCAATTAGATGATAAATCTGGTTTAGATTTAACTAAAGTAACACATCAAGTTGTTGATAGACCTGTATTGAAAAATAAAGTTGCTGGTAGAACTTATATTCAACCTCAATGGATCTTCGATTGTATTAACAAATGCGAATTAGTTCCAACTAGTGCATATATACCTGGTGAGAAATTACCTCCTCATTTAAGTCCATGGGGTGATTCTGCTGGTTACGATCCAGAAGCTGCTGAAGAAGAAAAGAAGGAAGGTGAAGAATCTGAAGAAGAATCTGAAGAACAAGATGATGAAGATGAAAATGACGACGAACAAGATGATGAAGAATCTGAAGATGAAGAACTTGCTGCTCAAAAAGAACTAGAATTAGAAGCTCAAGGTGTTAAATACAGTGATAACAAGGAAGCTGCAATCCCAGAAAAGAAGAATAAAAAGAGAAAGGCTGCTGCAGTTGATGAGGACGATGAAGAAAAGAAATTGAAGATGATTATGATGAGTAATAAGCAACGTAAATTATACAAGAAGATGACATACTCTAATGAAAAGAAGGATGAAAGAATTGAAAACCTCAAGAAAAAGAAGAAGCAAATTGCAAAGACAAAGAGTAAACTAGATAAATTAAACAAGAAATAGTCATATTATTCTTAACAAGAAGCATTTCCAATTAAATAAATAAAGTCAAATAGTATTGATGTTGACTATATCGTTATCATATTGTTCGGATCGAATCGGGTAAATAAACATTTAAAAGAGATTGGAAGTTTAAAAACTTTTATATAGATTTCTTTTATTTTATATTAGTGTATATTAATTTTCATAACCATATTTTCCATATATTGATACTTGAAAAGTGGGAGTTTAATCAATTACCAGTCTTGAATCCATTGATTTTCTATCAGGGACAGCCAAAGTAATATAACCTTGTAATTCTTTCTGTAAGTTCAATAAAACACTTTCAGTGAGATTCGTTTTATCAATATCTGTGGCTTTGTCCACATTAATAAAGGCTTTAATTAGAAATCCCCCTTTCGTTATTTGTTTCTTTGAGGATTCCGTTATATTCCATATTTTTTGTAATTCTAATATTAAATTGTGTTTTAAATTAAATCTAGTACCAATTGTAACATATTGATATTGAAAAATGTATCCAAGCTCATTCATAATAGTTTCTATATTTGAATTTGAACCAACATGTGACAATAAAATGGATTCATTTATTGTTTGCATTGATACTTTCCTATTATTTCCCGCTGCAGGTATATCAGAGATACTTAAGCACCAAGCATTCTGCTTTTCATCATTTATTCTATCTGTACCGTGCATCATATCTTGTAAAGTTTTGAAATTGATAGGCATGTTAGAATCTTGAAAGGTCTTCAAAATCGTATGGTCGATAGCATCTGTATTCAATGGTTCGGATGAGGAATCTTGTTGCAACATGCTTAATGGGATATCCGTGGATACTTTAATTCTGGTCTTTTCAACTAATTGGCCCTTGGAATTGGCACCTTCTATTTGTAAAGATGGATTTGGAATCCACACTGTTGAAACTTTTGCATACAGGATAGGTGGATTACCAGATACGGTATTCATTGTCGCTATAAATAAATCATATGATTTATCATCTATTGAGCTGAATAAACTAAGTTGTTGTACCATTATTGTTTGTATATCGTCTATCTCTTTCAGACTGTCGAATTGCAGTACTGGTTAAACTTTTATATAAGTTGTAGCAATTGATTGAATCCCCTACTATCTGTGTTTATATATCTTATTTTTGTTTACTTTACTCTTAAAAGGCTTCCTCATTAATAATAATTTTTCAGTTGCTCTGCCCGTAAGTAAGCAGGGCTCTTTAACGCAACAAAGAAATTTCAACTTTACAGATGAGCAACAAGTTTCACTAACAGGCACAACATTTAAAAGAAAGTGATACCATTATGAGAAGTTACCTTTGCTATTGACGTGTAAGTGACCAATCAGAAACGCAAAACTAATTAAAAATAAATTTGAGAGAATGGCTGTAGATATTCCACGTTCCGTAGTGCAGAAACTTATGGGTTATACAATTGCAATGGTATCATTACCTTTAGTTACATTCTTCGTTGTACAACAGTTCACTTCAAATACATTGGTTAGTGGTGGTCTAGCAGCTGCAATGGCAAATATTGTATTAATTGCATACGTTATTTCTACTTTTTCTGAGGATACTACCGATTACAATAAGGAAACTAAGAAACAAGATTAATTGGGAAGGGAAATGTACGATATTGTATATATTAATTACGTCAATTGTATTTAAAATAATAGTATATTAAGATGAATAGGAATTTTTTATTTATGATTTGTTTTTTTTATTAAAATGAAGTATATATAATATATGTAGTGATATACATAAATATGATAAATATGATGAGTATGAAATGTAATAACGTTATATGAACTTTATGAAATTAGTTCTAATAGTATTTACTTATTCGTTCTTCTTTAATGGATTAGTTGATTTCTCTAGAGCACCATAACTGATATCTAGGCTTGAGATCCATGAAAGGGCAACTAATAAAATAACTAATAAAAGGAAAGAGACTAATAAACACATCAATAGACCTTCGGTCCATGTTTCACTTAAGATATCGTCATTTTTACCATTTGTAGCGCTAGTTTTGGCAGCTTTAGTAGAATGAGGTTTTTCATTAGAGTTATATGTGGCAGTTTGATATTCGACATCAACATCGAATTCTTCTAAAGTCATTGTGTCAGCTGAATTTAAGATGATATCAGTATGAACGTTTAAGTATTCTTCAACAAAAATAATGATACTTTCAACGTATTGATCTAAATCACGAATATCATAATCTTTATCTTCGAATTTGAACCAAATAGCACGTCTCTTTTCAACATTGGCTTCCTTTAAGATATCTATTGGATCGAAATCTAGACCATTCATCTTATAAACAAAAGTCTCTTCATCGTCATCAGTCTTGTTAGGTAATTTGGATTCGTCTGTTAGCACGTTGGTAACACCATGCTTGAAGAAATTGTTTAAGAATGGAAAATTGTAATCATCGTTAGCTAATGTTTCTAAGATTTTTGCTTTATTGAATTGTAAAATTACAACAGGTTCTTGCAAAGTAGCTTTCTCTATTATATCTTCTGCGCTTGATACTCTAGCATCAACGATATCTTGGTTTCTTAATGATACGTAAGAGGTAGATGCTGCTACATATACCACTTGGCAGATAAATGCAAATAGACTCAATAACTTCATTCTATGTTGTATATATAAGTATAGTTATTGTTAGTCCACAGTCGTTGTCGCTTTCTTCAAACGTGAATGTTCTATCCTGGTTAGTATTCTTGTTGAATTACAATTACTTAATAACTATGAACAAGTATAATGTAATCAATTCAAACTATTCTATAAGTAAAAAAATATTTTTTTCAGATGAATTAGACAGCTATCATCATCATTGTCATTGCAGTTGCTGCAGCCATCAAAGAATTTCAAAGGTCTCCTCCCCGTAGTTAACAAACTTCTGAGGGCCCTTCTGTTTCGTTTCCATTTTTGTTGCAGCCCCGCAGCGGATAATTCAGAAAAATTGCAGCCAGAGAGGGTAACTCTTGAAAAAATGACAGATTTCAAGTGTCACTAAATAAATGATATAATCAAAGATATTCCAGTGCCCTAAATTTGAAAGTGTACATAATTGACAGTATGTGGATATGATAACCAAGAAATAATATATTTCTTGGAAATATTCCGATGATCTAATGTGCTATTCCACAACTCCAGAGTTCGTATTCTTTTTTCTTTGATTTTTTTTGGCTTTTTGGTACTTCGCTTAGTCCAGTTTGACAAGAACATTGATGAACATTAACTTTTAGCAAGGAAGTCCAAAAAAAAAATGTATCGTTACGACCAGAGTTGATATAATAGTATATGTTGTTCACATGAGTAAAAATAAAAGCTTGTAATGATACCCGCGGGGTTTGAACCCGCGCCTCCGTAGAGACCAGGACCTCGACCTGACGCCTTAGACCACTCGGCCAGGGTATCAAAACTAGATCCCAGCTATAACATAGGCGTCTTTTAAGCCCTATGTCTTTTTCTACGTTTCTCCGATGGTTTCTAAGGCTGAAATGTTATGCTCGTAATAATTTTTCTTCAAAAGTAGTTAAAATATTATTTTAAGATGCTATACTTAATTTATAGCGTCGTTAGTATCCTAAGATATTAATTATGTCATTATGAAACATAGTGTCGTAACGTTATCATTAACCAGACACATTACATAAGCTAGCTCTGGACTACTTACCAGTTAACACATGCGTATATAATATTAAGTAGAAAGTGGCTTACATAGCTAAATAATAAAGTCCTACAAGTAATTAGGCCACGAACATATGTACCTTACCTTACTGAAATGATTTAACTTCTAATAACTAGCACTCTATTGGTGAGCCATATAGGTAGCAAAAACATCTAGAGAGTTATCCAACACTCGCGTGACTATTATAACTCATAGCTGTTACTCCATGGGAATTTCAGAACATAATTATAATGGAAAGAAAATAGGTGATAATTTTGAGTTCAAGAAGAAAATCATATCTAATATTATATGTTTTGCCAACAAGAGATATGGAAAAAGTGCGATTTCTGGAGTGACAGGATATGGAATTTCTCAGAAGTCAGAAAACAAATTTTTAGAATCATTTATAAGGTAAAATATGTACGAGTTATTCAGCAACTTATCTGGCTCTTATACCTCTCATACTATGTCAACAGTTCCGAAACTGCACAAACTATAGATAGCATAAGATTTTAGTTAATACTACTCCTGTTGACATTTAGGCATACTAAAGAAGAAAGTCAATAGACCAAAAGAAATAGTTAATTTCTTATTTAAATTTTGTATGTCAAATAAAATAAAATAAAAGAACCGGTCACAATTCTTTTAGAATAGTTGTTAAAGGCTGTTCTTTATAACCATATGTTAGGTACAGCCAAAATCATAATTTTCGATACTATCTAATATATCTTCTTGCCCTGTATGTACGTTAATATTGAGTAGTATCTTCTCTAGGATACAACAACATAAAATATACCACTATTGATGTCATAAGCATTGTTAATGTATTGATGGGCTATGATATATTTAATTACGAATATTACGAATATTGGACTACAATTGGGTATAAAAATAGGTACAGTTCATTCAGGCATAAAACAATTACTGCGATTTTTTTCAATGACGGTCTGAACATCTACGTCTATTTGTGTAAACTTGCATCATAATGAGTGATGCGAAGACGATATAACAATTACGAAAGAAATTCAACATGAGAAATCATTAAAACCAGCTAAACAGTGATTGGACTTTGATGATTTCGAATTGGAATCATAAACCTCAAACACACTTTTCTTATATACATTTTAGTATCATGCGTATTCTCGATTTATCTTCTACAACATTAGACATTTATGTATACTCCCTTATAAAGTTTCGGTCTTATTGAATGTTATCAAACGAAGAAAATGATATTTTTACTTTTTCCTTATTATCCGGTCTAGGAAATAAATATCATCTCTAACACCTATTAATAGTCATCTGAAATTCCAGAAGACGTCATATTTTTATTGCAAGATTTTAAGTGCCCTATTACTGTTAGAAAATTGTATGTTTCGTAGAATTCGTTTTACAATATTACTTATATAAGTAATATGATTGACATTCACATGTTTGTATCACATATTTTGAATCTTATAGAATTAAAAAATCAGTTCAGCAGTTTTTCGAGAACCTATAATTAGGAAATCTTAACGTGTTTCTACTCTTTGTGTGATTACCAGAACAGCACACATTCAAGATATGGATAACTTTCTATATATTTATTTAAGTAACTCACATCTTTGAGAAGTTTGTATGTAATTCAAACTTAATCGAAGACTGCAACGACAGAAGCTATATTTGATGGCACTTTACTCATATATTGAAGAGGCGGTTCTCAAAAACACCAAACCATTTCTTAGTGTCTTTTACATCGCCATTGTAACGACAACATATATATATACTAATGTTGCAAACCTTGAAGTAAATCTATTAGCAACAATGTCACCACCATATACAAATTTTGCGATAGGTGTCAGCCCTAACCGAATTAGTACAAAATTTGCTGGTCCTTTAACGCGTCAGCAACGAAAAAACAAAGATGAACGCGCCAAAGCTGTGTCACATTTCCCGTTTGGCACAACAACACAGACATACGCGCTTACTGATATGCGCGCTATTCCCTTGAACGCGTACGTACGTAATGAATAGTAAAGTAAATACGAAATTTTCTCGTACGGTTTCTTATGCTGAACACGAAAACGCCAAAGCTCGTGAATACAATCAAAACAGAACTGAATTATGATTGTTATATACTTTTATGAATCGACTTATTACGGCTACTGCTCATGTTTATTCAACTAGGGATATTCTTTCTGTTTTCACTCAATTCTATGGAATGTCTCTGTGTAGAAATATTTCTTTTTCAAGCAATTTGATAAGCCATTATAAGATCTGCTGTAGAACAATTACCAAATTGTTTGCCTAGAAAGTATTTCCTTGATATTAAGTATTCTCTTAGCGATTTTGTTCTTCCTATTTACTTTTTTTATTACAATAAGCTACTAGTACTGTGCTCTTTCTGTAGTTCTGTTTTATTTGTCCCCTTGCTATAAAGTAATATAGCTGATGGACACGATCAAGACGTGAAATTTCGTGTTAGCACAGTGACAATTTTATTAATAGTAAGACTAACCGTGAATATTATTAGAGCTATATTATCAAATATACCTAAAGTTATATTACATATATATATATATAAGAGCATATTGATTTATCGTGATTGTAGAGTGCATGACTTTTTTATCGATTTTACTCTTCTATGACTACTACAGAAAGACATCCCAAATTCACACAGATATCATATTCAGAAGAAGAAGAAATGGCATTAGCTTTGATTGATCCAGTTAGTATTAAAAGAACTGCACCACGTAAGATTACTAAAAGAGTTCACGATTCTGAAAATGATGTAAGACAATCTACTCAATACAAGAAATTAAAACTTACAAAGAAGATAAATTACCTAGATATTAAACATAAGGATTTATTGATGGTCAGTGAGTACAACGATGACATTTTAAAATATTTATATCGTAGAGAGAAAAAAATTGGATCAACAGATAATTATATGAAGGATCTTGCATCACCTTACAATTTTGGTTCATCAATGAGAGCAATCTTGATTGATTGGTTGATTGAAGTTCATGAAAGATTTCATTATGTTCAAGAAACATTACTTTTAGCAATTGCAATTATGGATAAATTCTTATCACAAAATTTAGTAACGATGTCACGATTACAACTATTGGCTGTTACTTCACTATTTATTGCAGCTAAATTTGAAGAGATTAAACTACCAAAGCTTTCGAATTATTCATATATAACAGATGGTGCAGCATCTGCAAAGGATATTAAAAAAGCTGAGGCTTATATTTTGAAATCGTTGAGATTTGATATCTCGATTCCAAATCCATTAAATTTCTTAACTAAATATTCAGAATCAAATAAAACTTCAGAGAGATCTATACAAATGTCAAAATATATTCTGGAACACCTTTATTGTTCACCTCATTTCATTAATTTAAAACCATCCCAAGCAAGTACAATAGCATTCCATTTAGCCAAACAAATAAATAATGAGACCTGCGAACTGCAGGCTGAAGAACATACTACTATATTAAGAGAGTCTTATAGAGAGTTAGTTCATGAGATTGCTCAGCCATCAACAAATTTAGAAGCATTATTCGAAAAGTACAAAGAAGAAGTCAATGGTAAAGTATACCAAGAAGTCAGGGATTGGTGTATTACTCATGTGACAGATTCCACGTAAAACAAAATAAATTTTCATCACATTTCACCTAGCATATAATAAACAGCATCGAGTATGTCAATTACAGCATACCCTCCTATCTAAAGCATATATAAACCACATAATAATAATAATATGGCATATTTTGAGTTTTAAACATATATATTTTCCGTTAATTCTATAAGTTCCATTATTTTTAAACATCATACTTGTACTGCTTCTACAAACTGTTCCCATGGTTACTTCTATGCACCTCTCTTTTTTTTCTTCCCTTCTGGAAACCCTAATTTTATTTGAAGAACGTGATTAGCAGCGCGGCGTTGTTCTTCTCGCATCAGCAGAAAGTAAATGAGCGTCGATAGGGAATGCAGCAGAATTGTCTTGTCATTGGTAACCAATAGGAAGCATCGGATATAAAGATAAACAAACATAGAATAGAACTATTAAAGCTGATGTAACTCTTGTATGAGTAGTTATCTAGAAAAAAGATATTTGGGATTAAAGCAGTGAGTTAGGAGCATTATTATAGCAAAGACATTGTACAGTTTCACCACAATACACACATCACTAAGTTATTGTATTGAGCGCGTGTTCTTTCTGTTACGATATTTCAATATAGTGTGTTAAACGTACAGTATCTCGGTATGCTATATGTCTGTATTCAATAATATTAAAAGTTTTAAATATGCTTTCGAACATTAATAAAGTTAATTTCAAATATTTGATGGAATCCCTTTTGGTGAAGCTACGAATGAGATCTATCACTCAGCCACATGTACAACTAAACGATATAGCGTCAGATGAAACAAACGCTTTGCAACCATCAACTCCTCCAACAGCAATACCTTTGACAACGATTGTGAAAAGATTACCAGGTTTATTCCCAAGATCAATTTCCGACTCATACGCAGATTATAAAAGGTTTCAAACCGATCAAGAACAGATTCAAAATGATCTTTTAAATACACTTCCGATGTTCCAGGATATGGCATCGACTAAAAGTGATTCGAAGGTTGCAAAATTGTATAAAATACCAATAGACACCAAGGAGAATTATATCAATGAATTATACATTGAGCCACGAACTAAAAATGTCAAGTCAAAGGATTTGAAACATCTAATTTTGATTCACGGTTATGGTGCAGGTTTAGGTTTCTTTATTAAAAATTTGGAGAATTTGCCACTTCTAAATAATGAATGGTGTATCCATGCAATCGACTTACCTGGGTTTGGATATTCTTCGAGACCTCGATTTCCATTTAAATATGGAGTGACTGATGTGTCAGAGGTTAACGAGTGGTTCCATTCTAGAATAAATAATTGGATGAAAAAAAGATCATTGTTGGAAAATCCTCAGAATAACATTGTCATGGCACACTCTCTAGGCGCCTATCTTATGGCATTGTACGCAAATAAATATCCAGGCCATTTTAAAAAATTAATAATGTGCTCCCCGGCGGGAGTCTGTTATTCAAACAACGTTCTTAAGAACAAGATGAGCAAAACTCTTCAACCCAATGCAAATTTGTCACCTCCTTGGTGGTATTCAAAATTATGGAATATGAATTTTTCGCCTTTTTCATTAGTAAGAAACTCTGGACCACTTGGTTCCCTTATAACAAGTGGGTGGTCTTATAGACGATTCAAACAATTATTACAATCAGATAAGAGAGACCGGGAGCAATTTGAGTTGTTACACAGGTATGCATATGGTATATTCAATAGAGCGGGGAGTGGAGAATATCTTTTACCCTTTGTATTAGGTTGTGGTGGTGTACCCCGTGAACCTTTAGAAGAGAGTGTGTTCAAAGATGTAAATAATCCTGCTCATTTCAAAGCTAACTGTGATTGGATTTGGATGTATGGTGAAAATGATTGGATGAATAAAGATGGTGCTGAAGCTATCACAACTAACATTAATAGAAAAGTCGGTAATAGCACAAGTAAAGTCCTAGTTGTTCCAAATTCAGGTCATCACCTTTATTTCGATAATTATCATTTCTTTAATAAACAAATCATAAAAGAAATGAAAAATGTTTAAAACGACTGTTTTGTTCATTTCTTAATTTATTTAAATATTCTTAAATTGTATAACTTAATATTCTTTAATAAAATAATTTGCAACCTCTATATGGGTATAGATTAACATTACCGTGCGAAGGTATGATATTTAAGGATCGAAGTTTGGCAGTAGAAAATATCATGTCAAGGTTTCGAAGGCTCTATTTTTATGGCATTCTGTTTTGATTAAATGGGAACCTTCTCCAATAGTCACATCTCTAACTTAGTCCTTTGAGGTAACATGAAGTATACCTCAAAGGACTAAGACTGGTTCTCATTAGATTAGAAAAATATATGTATTGAAACTAAAAGAAGAAGCAAAAGAAAGAGACATAAAAGTTCTGAAAATCAACAGGTCACATGATATTGGCGGCTAAATTGATTCGAGATGGCAAAAAAGTCTCCAGGGGGCGAGTCGAACGCCCGATCTCAAGATATCCTAATTAAATTACAGTCTTGCGCCTTAAACCAACTTGGCTACCTAGAGGACTATTTCAGAAACTATGTAACCAAGATGGCCTTTTCTGGTAACCAAAAAATGACCTTTTGGTGACACAAAGCCTCCATATCACAAGTACTCAATTAAATGGCATCTCTATGAGAGCTATGACATGAATAAGAGTCACTAGCCTCAAATGGCATAGTGTGACACTTTATTCCATCACTTTAAACCGTCTCCTCAGCAATTAGGAACGTCAGGA
>PPOO01000856.1:9460-24369 GCA_003708545.1 Maudiozyma turicensis
GTCCTTAGAGGTATCAGGCAAATCACCATTGAAATTGATACCAGTATTCATGTCATTATCGTGAGACATTACCATTGGCTGTGTTTCACCGTGATCATGGTTTTCTGCGCTTTCCTCGTCATCTTCTGTAATTATTGGCTGTTCTGACATTACTTCGTTCAAATTAAATTGTTGTAAACCTTCATCTTTAAAGATTGTCGATTCTGTAATACTTGGTCTCTTACCTTTATTTGACGATCTTCTCCTTCTTGCCGCTGTACTGTTTGTCATCATATTTTTACCAATTGCTATACTATTCGTTCTATATTGATTGATTGAGTTGAACCCCACTGTTGTATTATTCGCATTCGTATCTTTCCCCACTTCTAGCTTGTTATCTGTTACATTGCTCGAACTCTCATCCTGTATCATGAGTTCAACTGTACTTTCCAAAACATTCTTTGACCAATTAGTCCAGGTCAATATTTCATGGATTACATCAACATTATCATTACTAATATCAAAATATGGTAATTTTATCAATGGACTCGTAAAATCATTTATGAATTGTATTTTATCATGATAATATAATCCATTGCTATTAGTCTTATGATTTGAATCATCAACATTCGTCAATAATTTTAATAGTTCGGAAGGTGTTTGAACATCATTGCTTTCCATATTCGTATTTGACTTTGGTACAAAATTTGTCAATTGGGAACTATTATCAAATATTACATCATTCGAGATAAATATCTTAGGGAACCATGTTGACCCTGACATTATCTCCATCACTAATGTTACACCTGTGGTATATGATTCTGCAGATTCGTTTATCCATTCTTTAGTATCCTTAGAATATATATATTCATATAATCGATACTGTGGATCCTTCGATCTTTGAAATATTATCTTTGCAATTACTTCTGGCTTCTCCGAGCCACTGTTAGTGACAATATATATACCAAATTTATTATCTAAATTTGTTGCAATAGTCCATTCTACAGCAATGTCGTTAAAATAGTCCTGAATATATTGACTCAATTCGGTAAAATATTTAAATAGATCCAACTTATTCTTCTCCATTTGATTATCTGCTGTAGAAGTTCCATTAGTATTTGTAACACCGGTCCCCGAATTCATAGAGGAATTATTTGACCCCATATTGCCAGAACTTACATTCATTGCATTAGAATCAGATCTATTGGCATGTAAACCATTAGAACCATGGGTGGAATTGCCAGAATCTGCATCCAATTGCGAATATGTGTCTAGCAAGTATAAAAACTTTAAATTCTCATGAAATTTATTCAAATTGGAACAATCTATCAAACATCTCAAGAGAATATTATTTTCTTTATTACCATTCGTATTAATATCATGGATATCTTTATTTTCAAAATAATTGAAATTATCAAAATTGGATGCCAACACCAATTTAACATCCTTAACACTCCCGTCGTTCTTCATAAAGTCGATATCAATGACAATAATCTTGGACGCTGTTGATAATCTACCGGTTTCATTATCAACATCATCAATAAAGGACTCGAGGCCTAATGTTTGGCATAATTTCGTAATGTTATCAAGTGTGACCTTACCAGGCTTATAGTTCTTGAATAGAGAGATCATCTCATTAAGTGTATCTGTATATTCGTCAGCAGCCATTGTTTATTTCGATAATATATAAAAAAAAAGTTGCGTGTTTCTAATCTAAGAATTCGAATAAATGAGAGATGAAGCTATTAACAAAAGTGGCTATATTTGATGTACCTCATATACATATTTGGATAACCCCCATCAAAGTGTCTTTCTACCTGTTCTTGTGTCTTATCGCCTCTATTATGTTGTTGAAAAATGTTGTTGACAGTTCGTTGTTTGATGTCTCTTAGTTTCCTCATGTTCAAGACGCCAATTGAGTGCTAAGCGAGAAATTCGAAAGGGAAGAATTTCATGAGCACTTGGAAATTATATGAATAAGATACACAAGAACTACCATTACACAAGCTAACTAATATCGTAGGCGTTACAGAAATACTCAATAACTCCACAATTGCAATTATCAATATGTGCTAATTGAAAATGACTAAATTAGTAATATCCGCTTCAACGTTTCAATCTCAAGTAGCTGATTTATTACCATGCAATAACTTCAAGAAGTCACAATTAACATATTCGTTAATACAGGCCTATAATCTGTTCGATTATTTTGATGTAATAATTAGAAAACCATTTTGTTCAAAAGAAGATATGATAAGGTTTCATTCGAGGCCATATATTGAGCAAATGATGCAGGCCAAGTTGAATGGCATACAGGAATATGATCATATGGAAGATAATTGGAATCAATTGAATGAGGTTAGTGAAGCCTGGTATAGAGCTAATGATGAAGAAACTCCCAGAGAGACAAGGTTTAGCTCAAGAGAGAAATTACTAGAGTATTTCAAAGAAATCGTGGAATCAAAATGTGATGAAAGTGATAGTGACGACGATAAGCATGTACAGAAGAAAATGAAACCATCAAATCCCGATCAAGAAATGCTAAATGAGTTTAATTTTACTGGAGATTGTCCATTGTTCTCATTCCTACCAATGTACTTACAAGTGTGCACTGGAGCTACACTATCATTAGCCCGTGAACTACCACCTCCATCTTCTGAAAACTTTGAACGTGCAATTCAAATTAATTGGGATGGCGGGAGACATCATGCGTCAAAGAATCATGCTAGTGGCTTCTGTTATATCAATGATATAGTTTTACTGATACAAGAACTACGTAAAAAAGGTTTCCAAAGGGTAAGCTACATTGACTTTGATTTACATCACGGTGATGGCGTACAGAATGCGTTTAAATATTCAAATCTGATACAAACAATATCTTTACACCTTTATGAAAGTGGATTTTTCCCAGGAACAGGTAGTTTACAGGAAAATAAGGCTCCGGGATTGGTTAATATTCCAATGATGCATGGTTTAAATGATAAATATCTTTATGTCATTCTGCTTAAAATCATAATTCCATTAGTTGACAAACACAACCCGCAAGTTATCATTATACAAAGTGGTGGAGACGGTTTATTAGGTGATAAATATGATGAATGGCAACTAAGTATACGCGGTTTAGCTCATTCGATCATGAGAATCGTAAACAAATTCACGGACAGTCATGTCATTATATTAGGTGGTGGTGGTTACAATGAATTAATCATGAGTAGATTCAATACATATTTAACGTGGCAAATCGTGAAGAGGTACTCATCATTTGCAAATATCCAACAAACGAAGGATTTTATTAGCAACGACTTCGATTGCCTGATCCCAGAACATGAGTTCAGCGAACTTTACGCAGAGGATAATTATAAATACTGGATATATGAACAACCGGGAAGTATAAGGAACAGGACGCTAAGGGACAATAACACCCCGGCTATGATTAAACAATGTATTAGCACCATTAGAGATGCTCTGAATTGAGTCTACAGAATACTTTCAGCTGAGCTGACAACCTCATTGTCTTTTCATGCCAAGAGTATCTAATTGGTAACACCCAATCACCGCGGGCTTAGTTCGGGGGCGCAGACTGAAACTTTTTCATAGTCATCATTGAAGACCTGCATCAGACAATATAACTTCATCTGCAAAGAAACTATAAATAGGATATACCTGTTAATATAATAATATGTAACTGTAATAGCTGTAATAGTGCAACTGTATCTATATATTGATCAATAAATAAGCAACTTTTGAAAGGAATTTCTCAGTTTTTATATTCACTTTTGAAAATCGTATCTATACACCCCTTTAAGATACAATAGGAACAAATAACAATAGAATTGAAACAATGGCACAAACTCCTAATCTAACAGCAGATCAAATTGCCGAATTCAAAGAAACTTTTGACTTGTTTGATAAAGACCATAGTGGCTCGATATCTGCTTCAGAATTGAAGTCTGTAATGAAGTCGCTAGGTTTATCCCCTACTGATGAAGAAGTTCAAGATTTAGTAAATGAAATTGATATCGATGGCAATAATGAAATTGAGTTTAACGAATTCTTAACATTGATGTCCAAACAAATGCCATCTAATGACACAGAACAAGAACTTATTGAAGCGTTTAAGGTATTTGATACAAACGGAGACGGCGTAATATCCGTCTCCGAGTTGAAGTCCGTACTGAAATCGATAGGTGAAGATTTATCTGACGATGAACTGAACCAAATGATTCAAGAGGTAAGTAAAGGTACCGGTGAGATTAATATTGAACAGTTTGCAGCTTTATTATCCAAATAATTCAATTATTATAACGTTGCTCTTACTATTTAATGACTATTTTGCTTCATGTTCATACCCAATTTATGTATTATTTTGATTAATTAATTAATGTATGTTTTTTACAAGGTCGTAAGATTAATTCTGTCATTAATATTGTATGTTTACATTTTATTTATATACTTAATCTTTATATAAATCCTTGGATTGATTATGCACTATTTTTGGCTAAATTTCTTTTATATCTCTCTAAAGGACTTAAATTATCGTTACCTTCATCATTGTCATCGACATCATTAACTTTTTTTAGTTCACTGAAAACTGGGGCAGTTGTTTCCTTCAATGGTAAAGTTCCAAACTTCCCATCATTTAATTTTAAACCTAGACCAATTTTCTTCTTTGGCACAACTGGTGGCTTACCCTTTAATGCGTCTTTCTTTTTAGGTACTTGAGGGGGGCCGGATTTCTTCACAGGTTGTTTAATCTCCGACTCTTCACTATTCGATGCACTTCTTATATGGACATTAGCTAGTTCCTTGACAATTCTTGATGTAGAAACTTCATTATCATTGATATTTGGGGAGACAGCTGGGGTTAAGACAGCCGGCGATTTAATTGTAGTATTAGAGCCAGAATTATCATCAGAACGAACTGTATTACGACGACTCCTTGGAGCGACAGGAGGTGGGCCTCTCTTTTTTGTTATCGAAGTAGATCTTGATCGTATTGATCCATTTTCAGATTCGTCGATTGAAGTTCCGGATTGTATCTTTCTTGGAGATGGTATAGGTTTCGGAATTTCACTATTAGCTCTACTTCTTATCACAGCAGGTGGAATCTTAATAGCTTCACTTCTAGCTCTATCTCTAGATGGTAATGGTGGTGCATCCTCTTCGTCTTCATCGTTGAATCTTCTGCTCTGGCTTCTTCCATTTGGTGTATCTCTGGGAAATTCAATAGGTTCATGGCTTGATCTTCTAGGCGGTGAGCGTACACCAGAGTCCTCAAAGTCTCTTCTATCATGGAAACGAGCCGGGCTTCTCATTCTGGAACTGCGACTATTTCTTCTCCTATAAGTTCTGTCATCATAATTGTCATCAAACTCATCATCTCTATCGGGCATATGACCGTCATCATAGTCATCATCTCTACGTCTGAATCTTGGTGCATTGCCATCGCCCCTTCTTCTTGATCTTGGAATATCATCGTAACCACCATAGTCGTCCCTTCTTCTTGACCTTGGGACGTCATCATAATCATCCCTATTTCTTGATCTTGACCCATCGCCATTTCTTCTACGAGATTTAGGAGTTTCATCATAAATATCATGTCCATGTTCACTATCTCTTGAATGGCGTGCACTTTCGGAAGCCACAGTATCATAATGAAGATCCGGTCTCTGACTGGAGTCATCTGGTGTACCTTCTTTCTTATTCAATGATTCTGTTAAGTCAGAATTCAATTTTTTTGACATAGTTTCCTGAGAATTATCCATTGATTTTTGCAGAGGATCTCTTGCGGTTCTTGATGACGAATCACTTACTGTTTTAGTCTCCATATTTTGTTCTTGTAATTCAGTAACTCTTTTTTCATCTATTTCTTCAGGTTCTTCTGGAATTGCTTCTTCAACAGGTGGTACTTCAATCATTGCATTTCTACCATGGTGGACAGGAGGAGGAGGTAATGATGTGATATCTACGGGAGTAATATTCAATGGCTGCACCGGTGTCTGAACAGCCGACATAACTGCGGCTCCCGGAGTCCCCGGAGTCCCTGGAGCACCTGATATAGATAAGGGAATTTGAGCTGTCTGAGCTGCCGGAGCTGCATTGGATTGCTGATATGGAGAGACTCCTGGTTGATACGGTGTGGCTGCCGGAGTTCCAGGTGCAGCAGTTCCAGCCTGATACGGAGAGACCCCTGGCTGATATGGTGTCACAGCAGGAGCAGCAGTTGGATTAACCGCTTGTTGATACGGAGAGACCCCTGGCTTATATGGAGCAGCAGCTGGCGTTACTCCCGGCTGGTAAGGCGTTGCATGTTGAGGTGTTACACCTGGCTGATATGGAGTAGCCGCCGGGATGACGCCTGGTTGGTAGGGAGTTGCAGGTTTGGGAGTTACACCAGGTTGGTATGGAACACTTGGAGTGACACCCGGTTTATATGGAGTAGCCGCCGGGGTGACGCCGGGTTGATACGGAGTTGCAGATTGAGGTGTAACACCAGGTTGATAGCCGCTTGCTGCTGGTGATGTCGGTGGATACTGAGTTTGCGATTTCACACTTGCAGAACTGTATCCACCAGGTGCACTGGGATAACTTGAACTTGTCCTTCTTGAATCATAATCATGTTCTCTGTCTTCGTCATAGTCTGTATCGTCTTCTTTTCCTCTCTTCCCCTTATGATCCTTATCCCCCTTATGATCTTTATGCTTATCATATTGACCCTTACCTGCACTATATCCAGCTTTAGCTACCTTTTTAGTACCATTGTAACTGATCTTACCTACACTAACGACCCCTTTTTTCAGAGAATCTGTATTGAAACCCATCTTGCAACAATTATCGGAATGGGTTAGTCTGTTCACAATATGAACTATTTTTTATATTTGCAAGAGGTCAATGTTTATAACTTGATTATATATAGGTATTCATAAATCTGATAATCTTATACAGTTCTCAATTCATACATTCTTGCCATCATTGATTGATCAACTAACCCATTTTGCGCTGTTTTTTTTTGGAATATGAATTTTTCAAAATTGGAAGCGGTTCAACTGACATAAACAAATATGATCGTCAGGTACCGCTACTTGGCAAAATGTTAATCAATTTTATAGTGTTGAATGAGAGAATATAGACTTTTATTTTATATAAATAAAGAGATATAAAAATGGATGAAAAAGAGGTTTGATATGTACAGGTTAGCTCGTTGACGGTGTAAACTAAACATCGACATCGACGTCGAAACTACTACCACAACCGCAACTACTCTTTAAGCTACCACCACTAATTTTAAAACTAGACCCAATAAGCTCTTTAGTATATGTTAGGACTGTGTTGTTTAAAATCTTTAATGATTTGGGATCAATCACAACTTTCCCGGAGTTTTCATTAACTTCAAAGATAGTCATTTTTGAGTTTGCATCATCATCAAATTCGTCCTTTTCTGGTGTTTTTGTTGTCCCCTTCATTTCTCCGGTGGATAAATCTACCTGCGTCTCTGGGATCAATTGCAAAGTGTATTGGAATCCGTGACACCCACCACTCTCAATACCTACTTTCAATACCTCTTGAGAGTCCTTATAAATTTGTGATAATCTTGAAGCAGCTCTGTCCGAGATGGACAGATTTAATTCATTAATCTTATTGATAATTTTACTTGGTGTGATCAACTTCTCAGACGGGTCCAAAGTCTCTAAATTCGTTATGTATCGTCTACCTATCTTATATGCAATAGGTGATATGATTCTTGTACTATTGAATAGTAGTGGTTGGCTAGCTCTTAATATTGATCTCCCTTGTAAACGTACAAATGCGCTCATGTTTCTCTTGATGCTGTGATATACGGACAGACCTTGATATGCCTATTTATTAGTTGCAATCTTCTGCCCAGGCAACTTGTCACTTATATATGCCAAGCACAGGATCGATAAACTCAAATGACTGATCAGAGACTGAATCAGAATCCCAAGTGACTGACTGAGTGATCATCCATTGTTGTGATTACTAATTGGTTGAAACAGTGAAGGGTGAAGTGCCGTTGCTACGCTTCGCTCTCTGTCCTTCGTCTTTGCCCGCGGAACTCTCTGGCGAGCGGTAGTACGGGCAGCCATTAGTATGCCGTACATAACGATGGAATCTGGGAATGACGAGCTGTAAATTGCAATGGAATAATAACAATAATAAAGATATGCAGAAGAAGTGGAACTTGTTGTTGCTAGACTCTGGAGCATGCTGGGCAGGTTGGTGACCGTTCGTATCGGAAACTGTAGGAGAAGCACCCGTCCGCACCGTTAACTATAGTGAAATTATTGGACTTGATTTCACCGGATTCTTGGTTCAATTCAATCAGATCATGGTAAAGTTTCAAGAACTCGTTGCAAGTATTCGCTGCAATGATGGCATTCATAGAGCTGACACTCGGTATGATCCGCTTGATTATACCTGTTATATAGGCCAGATTTAATTCACTGGTATCGATGTTATACTGATGAGCCCTTGTACGACAGGCGTCTAGGATCATAGAATAAATATTGTCTACATCTGGTCCATCCCAATCTATATTTTCTAACGGATATACTGAAGTGATTACGTATTCAATGACGTGTTTCAAATTTCGAGGATTGTTAATAATTGTACACATAGGTAACATTTCTTGATCCTTGGGTAAAGTAGTAATTGAACATTCCCAACATGCGGTAATTCCAGGTATAACGGTCTTAACATGTCCCTTCAAACCTTCGGTACCGCCATCGATGAACGGTATCAGTTTCTCAAATGAAGTTGTCTCAGCAATTCTAATTATCATTTCATTTATAAACCTTCTTGGTTGAATAGCATCTAGACCAGATATGATGAAATCAAACTGTTCGTAGAATTCAAGACCCAAAGTAGTTAAATCCCGAACAACGGATTCCAACGTGATCGATGTCTGTGGGATCCGTCTACGAATATAATCTACAGCAACTGTCGCCTTTGGTTGTCCAATGTCCTTATCTGAAAAAAGAAACTGTCTATTTAAATTAGTTAATTCTATTGTATCCATATCAATAACGACAATTGAACTGACATGGCACATCACTAGATTCTTCAATATTTCACAACCGAGCCCACCGGCACCCAATACCAATACTTTACAATCCATCATAACAAACTTTCGCTGTTGATAAGCCCTTATTATATATAATGCATGTATTTGTTTTGATATAAGCATTCTGAAGTAACGTCAAAACAGGAAAAAGAAAAATCACTGACAAGCAAAAAAAAAAAGCAACGTCGTGTATTTCAACTATAAAACAATATAAATAAATATCTATATATATATGCTACACTACTTATTCGTACTTGACACCACCATTGCCTGCTACTTCTAACAATTCAATAGATTTCTTATCGGTTCTCATATCTGGACCAGTTGGAATCTTACCAAATAAAGGTTGCGATTTAAATGGTCTCTTTCCATCATCTTCTTTACCTAACAGATTGATTCTAACAAGTGTGTCCTCGAGAGCACCCTTGATTGGGCCAATGAATTGCATGAATAACGGATTGTTATATTTCATTACGATATGCATTACAAACATCATTGCTAAACTTGAATAAATACTATTGATTGAACTTTGTAATTGATCCAAATCATAATCTCTAACAGTAACAATTTGTAATTTTTCTGGCTCGTTCATCATAGAATTGGCAGGTTTGATGTATTTAATAATTTTCAAATTGTTGTCCTTAATAATTTTCTTCTTGGTTAATTGGTAAATGATGAATGCAATTGCATTTGTTGATAAGTATAGGATACGTATGATTAGTAGAGTCTTTGGGTCAGATAAGTCCAATAGACGCGAGACTTGGGACATGACAAGCATGATCGCAATATTAGACACTTGAGGATTCATCGTGGTATAGGTGGCTTTTCGTTACTTTCCCTTGAAACAACTTTTTACAATCATATTAATATAGAGAAGGAAAGTGTGCTGTTGTTATATATAAATATACACTCATACTACTCAGTTCGTCGTTTCCATTCACGGATTTCCAGGAAAATTTAATTTTCAGTTTGGGCAAAGAGCAAGATAGACACCGAAACAAATGTCCCATCGGTTCAACAGGTGTCACACTTTCCCACATCTGCCAAAAAAAAAAAGTAAGAAAGAAAGACATAAGTGAATAGATCGACCAGATATATGTATATATTACAATATATATCATTAAGCATATAAAATTGAAACTCTAATGGTGCCTGGTATAAAGTCGTATATATGGTACTGCATAATTATAGAAAGGTAAAAGAAAGGAAGAAAAAAAGCATTCTTATCAAAAGAATATTATTGTTATATGTGTACGATGATGATGATGATGAAGAAGATGATGACTATGATGAGTCGTTGAAATATTAGATCTTATAGAAATGATCCATTGTATGTTGTGGTTGAGTCGTTGTTGCAGAGGCCTGTGCAATGAACGACTGCTGATTCATTATCTTTGTGGAGTCGATTGAGGGTAGAAGTAAATTATGATTAGAACCATTATTACCTGCTTTTGATTGTTGTTGCTGTTGCTGTTGTTGATAATAGAAATTTGTTGCTTGTAATTGTGCTTGTGTCTGTGGATCTTGGAAATTCATTGAAGCTGGAATTGTACTTGAATACAATAATTTCTGTTCATTTTCAATTGGCGTTGGAATGCCTGTCATTGCAGCAGCACTACCGTTACCACCTGCCAATTGATGTTGTTGATATGTTTGATAATATTGTACTCTTCCATTGGATTGGTGTAATGAATGAGGAGGGACATTTGCATGTTGCTGTTGTAATTGTTGTTGCACCTGTTGTTGTACCTGAGCCTGCTGTTGCTGTTGTTGCTGTTGTATCTGTTGTTGTACTTGTAAAAACTTCTTCTTTTGTTTCCTTACAGGTCTATATTTATATTGTGGGAATTTCTTTTCATGATTCAATTTTTCTTGTTTAGCTAAAATATCCCAATGTAATTTTTCTTTAGCAGATATTAATTTCCATTTATTACCTAATAATTTTGAAATTTCTGAATTATGTGGAATTTCGATATTTTTAGCTGTCCATTCATTAATTAAAATTTTATGATAATGTTGTCTAAATAAAATGAATGCATTTCTTGGTCTTGGAATCTTTGGTTCACTTGGCATCTTTGCTTGTGTCGATTGATATTCAGATTGATGGGGACTTAAAAAAAAAAAATAAAAAATAAAGAGACGGAAGAGGCAGAAAAATATGAGAGATAATAGCAATTATATAAAAATACTTATGTACCTTTTAAAATTAAATTAAATAATATATACATAATATAAAGCAACAACATAATATATAAGAAACATAATAAATATATGTCATTTCTGTCACATATATATATACTAATGAATGAAAAGAGAAAATAATGAAATTGATAAAACAAACAAAGAAAAAAGTGATATACTCATATGTAATATTACACAATATATTACACAATATCACATACTCGAGGCAACCTATCCGAATGAAAAGAAACGTTACATCAACAGAATAGAGTTTCTATAATAAAGGGGAAAAAAACTTTAAATGGCACCAAATACGGAAAAACCGAATAAATATATATATAGGAATCATAAATAGCACACAAATCACTGTAGGAAAGGGAAAAAAAGAAGAGGACTACAGGAATGTTTAAAAATTATGTGTTGTTGCTTAATTAATGGTAGATAAAATGGAGACATTAAAAGAATTGTTATATCTCTGATACAGATGTAGAAGCCGACAGAAAAATATACATTTTATGTATGTAAATATTTATCTAGTTTGTTTTCCCTCTTATCTTTTTTAAAATTTCGTACAGTGCAGAGTGTTTATAATAGAGTTTATTGTTTAAGAGGGTGACTCCTCATTTTGAGTTATTATTATTTATTTATTTCTATTGTTAATCTATTGTCTCGAACAAGAAGTCAAATTGTGTACATGTATATATATATATAATTGCATTTGTAATTTTAAACCCGACGGAGATAGGCCAGTAGTGTATCACCATGGAATAAGTGGAGAAACAATCGAAGGACATAGCCTCTTTTTATTGGTACGGCTATTTGATACAACAAGAATATTCCGTACTGGATCTTGTTAGTGTTTTTTATATAATTTTGTTGAGTTCTTCCTTTGTTGCATCGTAAATCAATACATACATCAGATACTGAAATCACTGTACAACACGAGCTGTTTAGATAATAAATATTTAAGAATTAAAGAGAAAACCCGCACGGGGAGAACGGCAAGCGTTAATTTCTTTAAGATTAAGAAAATGAGGATATTTCCCAAATTTATTCGCGGCCCGCCCGCTTGCTTGCTCGCTTACTTTTCCGTTGAAATCGGTGTCAACCACACGTGAAGTCAAAACATAGGTTGCAACAGATGTTTGACGTTACCTGATGTCTAATTAAAGATTAAGAAACAATCCAGAAAAGGGAAGAAATAATCATTAAAGCGGGGTAAAACAGATATTTTGAAACATCTGAAAAGATTTTGTTTTTTTTCAAGAAACGAAAGACAAAAATAACGCATAACTGATAGTGACACTTACCACATATGTCAATTTCATGAATGCACATATACCAATAGTAATGTGACTACTACCAACAACTGACTTAATTGTGTATATCAAAAGGATAATTGATTTAGTATAACAATAAGACAAAGGGATATTGTCATTCAATAAAGAAGAATGTGAATTTTATAATACAAACAAATTAGAATATACGTACAATATGTGGTGACCTTTCTCTTCATTTTAATTTCTGTGCATTATGGCACATATCAACGCTAAGAATTTGCTGTCATTTATTCGGAGAAGTCATATCATGAACGTACGTAATAATATGGTAATATCTTGTGCAAGCCACGATGTCGCGGGAAGACTCATTTTTCTTTTTTTCTTTGGCAAAAAAGAGAGAAGAGGCGAAATGGAAATGGCGGAGATAATGCCGTACAAATGCACGAGCTCATTGATTTAGTAGTACCAAGGAAATAAATAAATAGACATTATATACAATAGACGATGACATCATTGTTGTTTTCTTCTTCCGTCCATTTCTGAGCAGCGACACATTTGTATACATAAGTTTCTTTTGCGTACGTATAGTATTTGATAAACCCCGGGGAGGGGCAATTACAAAGAAAGGAAAGAGGGGAAATTGTCACTTCAACAAAAAAAAGAAGAAAGACAGAATTGGAAAAAAAAATAATACTCTATTTTTGTGACAATGAGATACAAATATTTGGCACATAAGGAGAATGAATGAGTCTTTGTTTTAATATGTAAAAGTATAATATTTTTTGATAAGCGATTGTTTTGTTTGTTTATTTAGTTATTCTCTGCTTTGTGAATAACAATTGTTTTATTTTATCAAGTACATAGTATTTTAGAAGGAATACCTATGGAACCAATTTATTATATTATAGAGAATGTATTGTTTTTTTAAAGAATATGCAATTTTGATATACTTGCATTTCATTCATTATCAAATGGTTGCCTAAATTATTATTATTATCATAATATTAAAAAATAAGGGTTTCCAGACACAATCAAATTAATTTAGGTCAACTGTACGTACAGCGTAATAAATGTATAAAAGAGTCAGCAAAAATAAATCACCGTATATATTACTTTAAAAATCCGGTTTTCTCGAATTTCCTGTTTATTTAATAAGAGAGAAATTTATAAAGTAAAAAAGAAATATATGTGTGTGTATATTATCCCTCTTTCTTTTTTGCCTCTCTCGACCGAGAAAGAAAAAAGAAAGAACCAGTGATGGCTGTGTCCATACGTCCGTGCTACACTGTTATCTGTACCACCGAAATTTTATTCTAACTCCATCTTTATGCATATAAGATGGAGATGCTTGCCGTTGTTAGCCACATAATTTAAGGTTATCATCGGTTAATTACGGAAATATAATAGATAGATAAGATATAGAGATAAAGAAAGAGACAGATACGATTCCTTTCATTAGATATGCCGAATCAAGAGATTCCGATATCAGAGTAATAGAAAGAGCGAAAACGAAAACGAAACCAAAACTTGCGGATTCTCCCCATGTGGGCAATACTTCCCAATTCGGTCTAGAGATATAAGAATAGAGATATATCTATAAGGAAAGCATACATTTCCCTTAAGATATACGGTATATATATTAATGGTATTCATTAGTTACGAAATTTGTTTAGAAGTAAATCATTCTCAGAAATAGCAACAACAGATGATTTTCATAGTTTTGTAATTGATGTCTGTTTGAATTGAACTATACTCGAGAATAATCTCACTAAACAATTAAATGATTTTCTATTTTATCTGAGATATTTAATATAATAAATACATATATATTTCTCTGTATTTGTTGGCATAGGGGAACAGTAGATCAGGATATGACAGAGTAAATAACATACATACTTAAATAAAATTTCTTGTAATAGTGCCTTTAAGATTGTTCCAATGACAATAATAAGAATGTTATTTATTTGAATTGACAACTAATAAAGTATAAAGTCATGAATTTAAACAAAATAATATCATTGAAACCTATTTTATTATAATAATATTAGATTTGAAAATTTTAGAATGTTCTTTTTACTATTATATTATATTAAAGATTATCAGGGGAAAAAAATTGTACATTGAACCATTGAACATTGAAATTCGATACCATATTAGAAAAAAAGGACCTGTTGTATCGATGTTACATATATATAATTTGTTATTACCTTGATAATTCTAGAATAAAGCTAGTGACACCTATTCGAATGAACTAACCCATATTAAAATTGTAAAAATAAAATAATATATATATATATATGATTTTCTTAGATACTTGAAGATATCATGACAATCTCACATTATAATTTCGCTATTCATCGAATATATCTAGATTATTTAAGTGTAGC
>PPOO01000856.1:32359-47387 GCA_003708545.1 Maudiozyma turicensis
TGATGCTAATCTCAAATAGATTATCGATCGTTGTTTGTTGTTGTTTGTTGTTGTTTGTTTATTACGCCTACACTGAAAATTTCAGTTTCACCATAGTAGAAAAAATATCGTTGTTCCGCGCGTCTTTTTGTTCGGCAGGATTCAAACGAAGAAAGAGGGAACAGATGAACATCTTGAACAGTTTTAAAGCCAATTTGATCCACTTCTGCAGTAGTTGAAGAAGGTGCATCAGTTACTACCACAGGACTCGCTAGTTGTCAATATTGTTAGCCTGTTACGACACTGTTCTCAAATATTTAGAACAACTTGAGCTCTCTGTGTTTTTGTTACAGCGTATTCACAGTGATTTTTTTTCTAATAAAGACACAGTTTAGGAATGGAAGAAAATGTATGGGGTGATCCTCCTATATCCAATCAAACTGCAGGTACTGGCGCATCTACGTTTGTATTTGGTGAGAAATCTGAGAGTCCAGTGATAGGAGACATAGTAGATAATGAGAAACTATCTTTATTACAAAAGTCGTTAGACAAATGTCCATCCTTAGACGATTCCTCTGTTAATGAGATTCAAGTACCATGGATTGAGTTAGTGCAATTGATTACAGATACAGCAAGAGATGAAGAATTTAGAACTTTTGGACAAATTTTGCAAAATGTTAAGAATGTTAACGATAAATCATTGACTGGTGTCGCGTTGATACATTATATTATTGCGTATGATAGACCAAATTATATTGAATTATTACAAAACCATAATAGTAGACCAAAGTTAAATTTGAACCTGGTTGATGATATATGTGGGTATACTCCACTGATGTGGACTTTATTATTACAAAGGAAAAATTGTGCCATTGAATTGTTTAATTTTTCAGATAGTATAGATTTTAATTATCGTACAAATGAAAGTGGATCAACTGCTTGGGATATGGTCACATCAGGTTCATCGATGTACAATTTCCTTAATGAAAATAATATGCTACAATACATGAACAGTCCTAACAACAATGGTACTTCTCAAAACAACGATAACACCGATTCTAACAATAATAACAATCACGATGCAATAGATAATATAGATTTGAAGATTGCTGGGATGGGTATAGGTTTAAATGAATCCAGCTCAATGGATCAGGGATTTACTAATCTGCATGATTCATCTGATATGTATGGTACAGAGTATAAGGATAATGGTTACGAACATTTTGATTTTACAAAATTAGTCAAATATCAATATTTGGAATTTTCAGATTACGATATCCCGCAAATATTGGATTTTTTAACGAGTTTACCGTTTGAACACCAACACATAACAACATATCCAGCAGCTTTGTTATTCCAGTGTATTAGATACGCCGATCGTAAGAAAAAGTCACCGCAGTTGGTTCAATCATTGGTTAGTCTCTCATTCACTAGAATCGTTGCGTCAGTGACAAACGAAAAGCCACTAATGTGTAAAAATGGTAATAAATCAAAATCAAAGAGAGAAGATTTAAATGATGAGACAGCAACATCAACAACATTATCAGATGCCGTACCATTATCAGAGCAAAAAATATCATTTCCCAACGATGATGATGCTGATCGTAAAGGAACTCGTGAAAATAAGAATAAAAAAACAGAAAGCCTCTCCAAGGGTGACATTATTACCCAATCGTATTGGATCAGTGCATTGACTTTCTTATACTACTATTTATCAAAGGATGAATCATTTTTCAAGAGGTATCCAATATTATTACAAGAATTAATTAATACTATCCATTCAATCATCATTGAATTAACAATATCAATTCATTCCAGATTGTCGCCGCTGATTGAACCAACCTTGATAAACTATACAACCATAAAAGATGTTGAACAAACTCTGTACAAAAAGGATTGGAACTTCTTTAAGAAGAGGAAGCAAGCTAAATTACTGAAGAAGGAGAAATTGAAGAAGTTAGAACAACAGAAGGAAAGGAAAAGTTTAGAGGTACCTGGTAACGATGAACCTAACGAAAATAATGAAAATCCTCTATCAAGGGTATCCTCAAGGGTATCTAATAATGATTCAATCATATTTGATAGCGAGGTTCTGAAACATTTATTACCACCTTCTTTACAAGAACAGATGAAACCATCTCCAGTTAAAATTGTTCAAATATTTGGTGCTTTATCTTATGTTTTAAATCTACATCAGGTACACCCATTATTTCAACAACAGTGTTTGTCTCTTGCAACAAGTTGGTTTTCTACAAGTTTATTTAATATGATTTTAAAGGATCGTAAAAAGAAAACATTGTCTCGTGCTAGAGCTATTCAAATTAGACTAAATCTTTCATCTCTGGAAAGTTGGATCAAGAATAATGATTTATTTGTACAAAGACCTAAATTAATAGATGATTTCATGTGGGAAAGATTTCCGTACACTTTAATACAGGAATTGAATACTATTGACATGTCAAACCCAAGTTTGAAATCTGTTACTACTTACAAACCAACATCTGGATTTAATGAAAACTCCACTGTGACCGATATGACGAATTCCTTGTTCTACTATCAAAAATTCCATAAAATTGCACAATGGCATATGGAACCTATATTTGAATTATTGCAATGGTTACAAATTGCAACCACATTGGACTCTGAGGAGGCCTTAGAAAATACAAAGACGCTTCTACCGAAATTGTCAGATGCCCAACTTGTCAAGGCTATCGATAAATATCATTATGAAGTAGGGGAACATAAGTTCAATTCAAAATTGAAGAAGTGCTTAACTAATGAAATTAAGAGACATGGACTAACTGAAAAAGCGTATCTTGATGAAAATCAAATTCCTTTGTTAGCCTTACCCACTGTTCCAGAGTTGACGGATGCTTATGCCAATGAGTATGAATATTTACCTGTATTGCCTAATGATATTCAAGACACGATGTACGATATACATGATGAAAATTATAAGATGAGACTGAATGACAATGGTATTGTGACAGAGCAATCTGAAGAAGAAGAAGAAGATAGCAATGATGCAAATGAGATGAGTAAGGAAAACATCGACATTTCTGAGGAACATAGCAATGTACACTATGGAAGTAGGGATACTGATGATAATATTTTCAAAGAGATAGATGCACCATCAGCAAGTGTATCACGTCCAGTATGGGCCACTAATAATGATATTGATGACAATCCATGGTGAATGAAAATGGTATTTTTTATTCCTAAATAACCACATTTATGTATAAAACCAAATATATATACGATAGAAATTTCTAATTGATTCAAAAATTATAATATCCGAAAGCTTGAGACTGTTATATCTGTGTCAAGATTAATACTGCATTTCACGCAAAAAAAAAAAATGAAAAAAATGAAGAGTGTTTTTAATAATATTCCTTCATATCAGGACTTGTAAACTGAGAATAATTTTTAGGGTGATGAACACTATTTCCTCCAGATGATGTGGATATTGATCTTTGTTTATTTGCAAACATTTCTGTTGCCACCATAACAGGGGAGGTTTCAAATTTCCCGTCTTTATCATCTCCGGAATTAGATATGACAGGACTACCAATAATCCCACTTTGAACCTTTCTATTTATTGTTCTTCTATTCGATATCATTTGAGGTGGTTCCTTAATAGCATTATTGTCAACATTTTCAATAATGGGTATATCGTTCTTATCTTCAGATTCGTCGTTCTCTTCTAACAATCCATTTTCTTTGTTACCTACATTATCTTTGTACCATCTATTAATCTTGCTCATTGAATTTTTAATATACTTTTTAGATTTTGCAGAATGTTCATCTATCTTATTTGTTAGTTCTTTGGTTTTGCTATCACCATTATTCGTGGAGTCAGTAATTGATTTATCGGATTCTGATACATTAGAATTACTAGTGGACTTAGTTAAGTCCATAGATAATCGAGACACCTTTAGAGTGTTCTTAAGGGATCCCATCTTTTCCATAGTTCTCGATTTCACAGATGTTTCATTAGGTGTGAATGAAGTATTAGTTCCGGTTGCAGAGTCGACGTTTTTAGTACTTGAAGTTTCGGACATTGTATCCTTACCTGCAGTAGTTGTCGTCTTTTGTTCATTTGAAGATTGAGAAGTCTCTTTTGACCATACCCCACCTCTATATATTTCATCTGTAGTGGAATAAAAAACTATATCATCATAATATGGAACAACTAATGATTCTTTGATAGCTTCAGCAAATTTACCTTTGATTGCATTTGTAATGACATTGTAACTTAATTTACTTGAACTAACAATCGGCTCAATATCTAATTCCATTACAGGTTCGCTTTCGAATGTGTACCATAATCTATTTGAAGGTGGAGGCTTGAATATCACCACTAATGGACCTGTTAGTTCTTTTACTTTTATCGATAATTGTAATGACACTTCTCTTGGTTTGAAATGAGAGCCTAGGTTAATATTCACTTTCGTTGAAATGATAATCTCTAAGGAACCTTTGTATGATAAATCTGCTAAAACCTTCATTGAACCCTCTGGAGAAAGCTCAGACAAACGAGGATTTGTTAAAAATGGTACGCTGTTGCCGACATCAACTTTTTCGATTACGAAATCATCTAAGAAACCAGGTTTATTTATCTTTGTTAATTTCTTGTAAACTTTATCTAATAATACTTGGTTTAGTGTGTCAGTTTCTTGTAAAGATAAGAAAAGCCTACCTAATAAAGCATTAAGCCATTTGGTTGTTAATTGACCCTTGGTTGAATTTATAGTTTGAATCAGGTATAATGCATCTGAAGTACTCAAGTGTGCAGTATTGGCAGATATGCAAGGGTTTAAAACAGTATCGTTCTCATTTGTAACACTATTCTTAGAAGCGTTTATCAATTGGAAATACCAATCTTCTTTATCCATATTATTTTCAAAATATAGATAGAACTGGTTAGCATTTGATGTCTTTAATGTGATAGGATCCTGTTGGTTAGCAACATCAGTTGGGGTGATATTATTCTTGGCAAATTTCAGAGTATTATCATCATTAATTGTCACTGCACCCTTTCTGAAAAGTCCAATACAAGTCTTTTTTGTGTATAGACTTGCGTCCAAAAGTGGCTCTTTATCAATTGTACATCTAGGCCATATTGTAACGAATATATCCTTTAATGATATTGCATATAGCAAATTGCTTTTTTGTGAATCATCCTTATATAAAAATAAATTGCCTTCTCTTAATACGACAAAGAATTTCTGGCGTCTCTTCAATTGTGATCTTTCTAGAACTGTAGCATCATCTTGTAGGCCTAGTTCTTTAATTTCTGTGAAATGATAATAGTATTGATTTGTGATACTGATCCAACCGCTATATAGGACATCTACACCTGTTTTCTCCTCGTATTTCCCAGCTTTCAGTTCCGGATCAATATCTGTAACTAGAAGGTTCTTATTCGATTCCTCTTCTTCTTCTTCTGTATTTATAACATTGATTTTCCTGTTAAAATAAACAAGAGTTATTATCACTATTGGTATAAAAGTAATACCACCTAGTAAATAGGCTATAATAAATGTTTTAACTCCACTCATATATGTATGTATTTGCTCTTAGAAGAATGACACATAGGATAAATATACTTTGAAATAAGAAACATTTTCTGCATTTGCTACTCTCTCACTCCTTAACTTCTTCTAGAAGCTCTAATCGATGTGTTTTGTGAATAACGTGGCGACTCGACGTTGAGGCGCAGAGATTTGAGGAATCTAATTCAAGAATGTGACAGAAAAAAGAAGTTGTGAACATTCAGTATTGTGCATCACTAAGCTATCGATAGCTGTTTTATATAGAACTACAAATGTATTGACAAGATGAACTTCAAGAGTGTCTAAGATTTAACTTGGTAATGTAATCAGAGTCATTAAATCAGTATTTTTTGGTTGATGTAGTCATCATACCTTAATAGGTATTAGTACAGTGTGAATATAAAAAAATCATCATAAATACCAGTTAAATATTATTTTTCTTTTGCCGTATTATCTACTGATAATACTAAAATGAGACGTGTTATCTACAGTTCGTTTGTTTGCGATAAATCGAGAATATAGAAAAAGAAATCAGTCAATAACAAAAGAAATCAGATATCTAAGACCAATCATCAATTCTCCCAGTGCATACAATAATGTCTAGCAACTGTTCCTTTAAAAATTTGTACACAAAAGAACAGCAAGCGCTAAACTGCATACTCCAGGATACTAAATATGTCCGCCCGGTCGATAAAGAATCATCATTTAAAAATTGCTAATGTTATTAACATATTGTAATTTCTTCACTACCCAGATAAATATAATATTAATGTTAAAAAACGATAATTTGAATACTTTCAAAAGAAAACGTTTAATATGTTTTGTAAGCTCTCATACAAGGCTGAAACTTAACGAAAAAAAGGTTGTCGACATGCAGAAAATCCTACTATTCAGTCGGAACAATTGGTATATTGGAAAATGTTTAATCACTGGAACATTACAGAAACAAAAACATGTACTAAAAGTAAACGCAAAATTGATCGTAAATTAACATTACTAAATATATTTATCTGATGGAAACCACCTGGTTACTCTCACTCAATTAAAAAGCACATTTCGTTTACCACATTTCTTCCATAATAGAAGAATACACTAGCATGATCAGTGTGGTAGACCTTAATTGAACGCATTACAAACAGTCTAATTAACGTAATTAATTTAAAATATATGTATATGTATATGTGTAAAAGTGCAAAAGAAGCGTAAAAAAGAAACAGTAATCGTTTGGGAAACGGAAATTGTTGTCTCTTTTTATATAAACGGGAACGTTTCAGAGCGTCGCGGGAAAAAAATGTTTCACTGAAGCACCGTGCGAAGTGACGGAGTTTTGGGTTAGAAAGTTTGATTAGGGTTTCAGTGAGTTCTTGGGTAGAACCAATGCATGTAACAAAGTATTTGTAGTATTTTATACTGATGTATATCCCAACTTATGCAGCTCGTGTAGTACTTTTTGTTTGGCTTGGTAGTCATAGTCTATCTTTGTTTGATATTCGTTGCGAGACATTGAATATAATGATCGCGATACAGTTTGGTTGATCTTTGTGAATTGCTCGCCAGTTAAATGTACTGAACTGCCTGTGCCGTAATACTGCTTCAATATTTTTCTTACATGCTCTTGTATCTTTCTTTTAGTTGATCGTATTTTATCGAGTTCATCTGTGTTAGTGTTATTCACAATTCTAAATCTGCGATTGCCCTTGATTCGTTGCGTCAGCGATCTACATTCGATACACTGTTGCCATGTGTCACTCTCTCCTATTTCACTGGCGGTAGAGTGTAGGCAACTTTCATGATACCTTGCATTACAATTATAACATCTGTGATCAGCATCACCATTATTTTCTACTGTGTCATCACCACATATTCTACATAATAACGTATTGTGTTCCTCTCTTAAGCTATCTAGAATTCCTTCTTCTTCCTCCACATCCTTCTCTGAATCGTCGTCATTCATATCATCAATATTTAGTATTGTTTGAAACATCCGACTTAGTACGGGACTTTCGTTCGTGATGTCTTCTGTCATTACAACATGTGCTACCAGTGCATCTGGCTCAGTCTCCCTTGTACTTGTCATCATATTATCATATTCAATTATATTTCCAACTAAAAAACCTTTGTTCAAATCGATATCTACACGTTTCTCGTACCACATCTTATAATTATAAATTAGGGACATCGACAACGAAACAGTTCGACAAATCGGGCATTTCAAATCTGTAGCAAAACTATGCCATTTTCTAATACAATCACTATGAAACTTATGATGACATGGCAATAGCTCTCCGACAGTATCGTAAATTTGATCCTTTTCTTGGGTGGATGATTTGATAATAATGGGTTCTATACAAATTGAACACTCCATGATTATTACGTAATAGTGCCAAAACTTTCAAATCTATATTTGAATTTTAGATGAATATTAGTATATAAATATGTTAAGTTAATGTAACAGTGTCCGATATACAAATTTGCATAAATTACCAAGGATAATAGGATAATGGGCTATGTCAGGAGTAGTTGGTCTTATATCCTACCTTTTATATAAATCCCATTCTTGCCTGTAAATCGGTAAGCATGAAAAAGTCACCACACGAATAATTTCCTTATTACTCCGATGAGCTGAAACATTTTTAAATATACATACAAACAAACCTGTACATACAAAAAGCACACTCTCAGTGTCAGTAAGAGCAGCCGAGCCAGCTAATATAACCAATATAGCATATAATGTCGCGACACCAGTTTGATTTGGTCATGTGTATGAATCAACCAGGTACCCATATCGGTCTACTATGTGAGAAATGTGATGGCAGATGTCCCATATGTGATTCTCAAGTTAATCCAAAATATAAAGTTAGAATATGTGATTCCTGTTCCTTTGGTAAACAGGGAACTTCGTGTATCATTTGCAACACGGGGAAAGGTGTTAGCGAGGCATATTACTGTTGGGAATGCTGTAAACTGGAGAAGAATAAAGACGGCTGTCCCAAGATTTTAAACATTGGTAGTAATAAATTAGAAAGGCATTTTGAAAGAAAGGCTATTGAATCATAGTATACTTCAAAAAAAAAATGATATGCAATTGTATTTTGATATATATCTATATATCAGGTATGTGTAAAATTATATACTTAATGAAATAAAGATTAACCGTATAGATCTCTTTGGCCTGTAGCATTTGATGAGGTATCATTCACAGCATCGTGATATGCATATATGCTATCCCTACTATTCTCTGTAACACATGTATGCAAACTTTCATCATTAATTGAAAATCCTCTCTCATCTGATAGTGCACTTGTTTGAATAGCGCTCTCTGATTCATCCTCAGGGTTAATGTCCTTGACCAAATCTAAGGATTCGATAACATATCCGTAGCAGTCATTTCTTCTGTAATCACGGATTAACCTCTTAGATCTTGCAGATAAGCTAATGATGTTACTTATCATATCATTACGTGTCTTAAAACTTACCGGGATACTTTGTTTGAAAAGTATCAACTCTTTCTCAATAGCACTAAACTGTTCAATAATCTTTTGATTCTCAATTTGCATATTGTAATATCTATGGCCAATTGTCTCATCCTCCTTGCATGCAATAGTATCGTGTAATGAACGGTAGGTTATCATTGTTCCGTATAAACAACCAACCAAGTTTATGGAATCAATCCAGTTTGTTCTGTCAGATTCAGTGATACATCTCCAAACAGATTTACCATGACTTCCCCATAAAATAAACGGATAATCCTTATGTTTCATGGCCTCATTAGTCGGACATTCGACATTGTTACAAAGCGCTGTATCCTCCTTCACAGGTTCGGCATATAATCCATTGTTAAATAGCATTGCAAACCCACTTCTGAAATTAACAGTGTAGTAACTTTCTCCTGTGGATTTGTCTCTTTTAGCCTCTGTCGAAAATAATTCCGATGAGTCTGAAAATATAGATCCACTCGGTATTAAGGTATGATGATGTCCGGATTTATTAGAATCGTATATTAAAATACCACAATTCGTTAGAAGTACAGTTTTCGCCCTCCAAGAATTGTTACTACTCATTTCTTCGATTTCACCCATTTTTATAACTTTCAAATAATAATATTTCGGTTTCGATTTTAATATTTGATTTCCAGTGGGATCAATGTTAGGATTAATAATTTCATAATTTGGAATATTTAATTTACCTAAATGATTTTTTGGAATTCTTAAATATGCACCTTTGAATTCTCTATAAATATCATAATATTTTTTGTATTTGTTGTCTTCATTATGTTGTGGTGTAACGTTATATGTACTAAAATCATGTGGCATCAATTTGACTACATGCAAAGTCATGGAAATTTCAAATAAGTCGTCGTTAAAAATATGATAGTAAATATCTATATCATCTTTAACTTCATTTGAGGTACTATTTGACTTATATGCTGATAAGAATGTATTACCAGATGCACCACTTGGGGTTAATGTACTGAAAGTATTTGATGACGGGATAGGAGTTGGCGTCATATTTGTGTTTGAAAAATATGAAGAAATAGAATTGGATGAAGGACGACCCTTTAATGGCACAGCCGATGTATAATCTTGGGTCAATGCATTTGCAGCGGTATCATCTAGATCCATAATCGCATTATTTGAGCTACGGCTCGTCCTCCTACTATTAAATATCTTATTCTGTTGAATAATAGCTTTAGGTGAATATATTATGCCGTCAGTCTCATCTAATATAGTCAATGTCTTATTATTATCTCTATTGATGCGTTCTTCCTCAGTAGTATACATGGATGATTTCGTCATTGCTGAACTTAGAACAGTATCGGCGCTATATGGTAATACTGAAGATTTCGAGTTTCCCTCGGAGGAACTATTATTATCTGAATTCTGCAGCTCTAGCGAACTTGATGTTGGTGTATTTAACATTGAATAATACGTTGAAAAATCGAACTTTGGCGACTCCTTCCCTATTATATTATCGTAATAGTATGCTAAGATTTCTAATGGAACTTTATCACCTTCTGAGTAAGTATCCTCGTGAACCAAGTTAATAAACTCTTGTCTCGTCATTTTCTGTTTATTATTGGGGTTGAAATAATCAGTATGTAACATTAATAATGAAAATATCACAAAATACACTTGGTTATGATTAGTCCAAGGACAATTCGCACCATAATATGATTTTTGTTTTTCATAGTAAACTTTTGCAAACTCAGTTAAAAGTCTATCAATTTGTTGAGCCTCTTTGGGAAGTTCTAAGAATATCAATAATTTACGAAGGGCAATATCTAGTGGATCCATTGCGAATTCAAAATATTCCGTTAAGAAAAAACGTAAACAACCTAACTTATAATCATCAGGTTTCTCAGTTAAGATCACACTAACAAATTTTCCGTACCCTGACAAACGTTTTAAATAATTTTCATATGATTCATTCTCTTTATGTTCGGGCGGTGTTGGAAGGTCAGTTAGTCGTATTGGTGTTGTTATGCTAGATTGATATTCATAATTTTGGATTTGGGGATGTTTATTAGACGAGCTACTTCCTGATCTCAAGTTCACAAAACTACTCAATGCATTAACGATAGAATTACTTCTCTTCGATATTGAAAATGTAGAATTTGTATTGCTATTCTGTAAATTTGGTATGTTATGGCTTGAATAGCGTGTCGTTCCAAGATCTGTACTCCTTCTTGAGATTGGTACACCAGAACTTGCGGATCGCTCCGGAGATAAAACACTGTATGATTTCGCAGACACAATTGAGTCCACATTACTCATATCATGGTTATCATTCAATTTAAACGAATTTGATCTGGTTACAGTAGCCCCTGGTATCCTTGATTGCCTACCTACTGATGCTCTAGTCCTTTTCAATGTATCATACACATCGACGGTTTTACTACGTCTTCTAGTTACTCCAGAGTAATTGGATGCCTTAGGAGCTGTGGGTTGTGTGGGTGTAATTATTTGTTCTTCTTCATCAAGAGAATATTTTGGTAATTCAATTTTATCATCGTTCGACCTCAAATTTCGCAATGCAGTAACATTGTATAACTTGAAGGGTGGAGAGATTGACTTTCTCTTCTCTGTTGACTTCAAATTTAATGTAGTTGATGGATGTCTAGAATGATTTCTTCCAGGTCTAACACTATTATCCTGGGATGAGCATGCAGATGTTTCAGATAATGTACGATACATATCATTAGCATGAAGTGGGACAGTCTCCTTTGTTGGGAATTTTTCTAAAGTTGATTTGTATGGGCTATCTGTGAAGGAATTCCTGCCTATGGGCCTTACTCTTGTTGGTATAACAGGGGAATATGAAGGATCTTTCTGTTGTAATTTTGTATGGCTATCCTCTGTTTCGAGCCCCTCTTCTTCTGTATCTGTTATGCTATTATTATTTTGTTGTTCTGGTGTCTTGGGAGTCATTTCTTTGGAGACACTTCTGCTACTAGACCTGAAATTAATGTCAAACATTCTATTCTTCAATCGCCTTATTCTACTGCTATTATGTGGTGCTGTAACTGGTTTCTCACTTGTTGTATTCTCTAGATCATCATCTTTAGTTTCATTCGTAATTTCATTAGGTGTTCCGAGTCGTGAAGGATTGACTTCTGCAATTGTATTTAATTCCTGTCTATCTGTTACAGTACTGTTATAGGTGTTATCATTATTTGTTGAGTTCGTAAAATCCATTGTAGGTAAAGATCCTATCCTGTCAGTGGGTGTCTCTTTAAAATCTTTCTCATTGGTGTCCTGACTGCTATTATTAGTAGTATTCTCACCGTTTCCCTGGAAAAACTTTGACTTAATACGTGACGTTATTGACTGACTCATTATCGTATATATAATTCATTAAAAGTGTGCTAGTTATATGTAATGTGGTGTATATCTAGCGTTATCAATTCTGATTACCTAAAAATCGACTTTCTTCTTTATGTAATTCCCTGAATACAATTGATTAAATAGATATATTTGCTGAATGCAAAAGTTGAATAATTGTATTTGAGAATACAGATCGTAATACCCGATAAATTCTGTAGAACACAGTTAAAGTTAGTATATTTGAAAATACTTAGTCCTGTCAAGTGAATAAGGGAGGAACGCGATGTAATTTAATGGATATATCTGAGTCGTATATTTTCACTGCTAAAAGTATCAAATATCGAAACCTGGTAAACTTATATGTTATACTATTTAAAGATCTTGTTAATCAATATTATCTGAATATATGGTGTCTACCCTTATTTAATTCGGTTTTCCTTTATTAATTGGAGATTCCTTTGATTCTTCAAATTAATAGGAGTGACAGCAACTTCGTTTTCCTCGTGAATATCTTCCCTGCGCCGAACATGTATATCTATTATTATAAGGGAATAATAGCTCAGAAGAAACATGTAGGCTTTTGGAAATTTCTGTTGTTGTTGTTGTTGTTCAGACAGTTTAGTTTAAGGGACTGCCACTGACTTTATTCCCTTTGCTTTTAATTGACACAAATTTTGAAACGAGAGGTTTATCATTGATTTTAGCTACAATTTCGTACGATGGCTACACTAGATTCAGATCTGAGCCCACTTAATGCGAAACAAGAACATTATTTGAAGAGAGAACTGTTGAAATTTCAATTAGAGTATGAGTTTCAGCAATTGAACGAAAAAGATGCATTGCGTAGATTTGGTTATCCATTTACACCTTTAGATCCTAAGGATCTGTTAAAGAAACACAGATCAACAAGTTCGAAGAATGAAACTCCAGACTCCAATGATGGCGCTGTTATCACGCAATTCCCAATGTTGAATTATTTATTGAGAGAATTCATTATGACGTTCCCGTTATTTTCAAAAAATGTATCCATTGATAAATCATTCTGGCAAACAAAGGTTCAAATATTCTTTGAGCATTTCATTGATCTAGGATTTAGTGATAGTTTTGAATTAGATCATGATACTAAGAGGAAAAAGTTAGGTCAGAAATTTGCCAAGATAATCTTGTTATTATTCAATTCAGGTGTTGGAACACAAAATGAACTAACATATTATGAGATTGATAAGAAATTTAATTTAAATAAGGATAAAAGGAAAAGATCTAAGATTGAAGACTTTACTATCCCAACAAGAGAAACTCTACAAAATTTAATTACAAATGAACCTGTGTATATTAATAAATGGGATCTAAATGTTATTGCGATTATTAATGATGGAGTATTGTCAGATATTCCAGATCTGATTAATTTATCAACTCCACCAACAAGTTCTGCAGGATCATTGTATTCTGTTAATCCATTGAAGTCTACATCTCGCTGGATGAAGGACACATTTGCGGTACAAACTTCCACAACATCATTATTTTCAAAGCTATCATTAAATAGTACATCTGCATCTACACCAGCATTGTCGTCATCAACTAAAGGAACTACAGACAGTAAGTCCACCCATAAGAAACGTTCAACAAAGAAAAGTTTCATCATAAAAATAAGAACTCCAAAGAGTAATGATGAAATATATATCGTCAAATCATATAGCAGTTTCAAAAAATTAGCTGCCGATTTAGTTGTTCAATTTCCTGGGAAGAAATTACCTAGATTGCCCCATAAGATTAAGAAAAGATCTTCATCATTACATGCAGTTAAAAGTACTACTAGTATCAACTCAAAGAGAAGTGTCACATCCAACCCTAAGAGCGAATCATCCATTCCAATTCCACAGAATATTGACGATTCATTTGATGCAGATACTAGTTCCATTGCATTGGAAAAGGGTCCCGCTCTAGAGGATGAAGACGATGAAGAAGATGATATTTACTATGAAAATGATGAGCAAATGGGCTACAATGAATTAATGGATGACAAGTTGCGTACCTCACTGAGACAATATTTAAGAACTTTGTGTCAAGATGAAGAAGTTGCACTTTCATCTACATTGATTAAATTTTTCAATACCGATAAAATTTCATCTATAACGGATCTTAATAATTCAGAGATTAGAGTTGATATTAGACGTAGACAAAATATCGATATCTCGAATTTAGAAACACAATTGGAATTTCAAAAATTAGCACTTGAAAGATCCCTGAAGTTACAGGATTCAATGAGGGATTTCAAAACAAACATGTTAAAGGATGAGGATTATTTACTTAGCTTAGCTCATGAGATTAAAGAGAAGACAAGTATCAAGGATTTATCTCCAATTTTTCAAGATTTTATTGAATGGTTCAAGATTTATTTTGCATCTCTAGTCTTTCAAACATTTATTGGTAATGATAATAGTTACGGTTTTTATACCCAGATAAGAAGATTGCATAAATTGATGCCATATACAATGATGGAACAAATTGTGAGGTTTACTAATCCAATGGCTATGGTAAAGGGTCTAATTGATCTATTTATGGCTCAACCTCCACAATTACTTGGTGGTGGACAATCTTTGTTACAAAGTATGTTCAGTACAATTCTAACTGATGATTTACGTACCTACAAGACTCGTGTCAAGAATCAGG
>PPOO01000856.1:47407-67769 GCA_003708545.1 Maudiozyma turicensis
GGAATCCAATGATACCGCTGGTGCCAAAGCTGTAATAAAGATTCTAAAATGGTTTGTGTTGGATAAGGTTGACGGTTCTGCAAAGGAGCCTAAACCATTTAATATGGAGGATGTGCACAAGGAAGCTTTGACTATGAATATGCCAGCTGTTCTGATTGTCCTTATTAAATGCGGTGATTTGAATTTAATACCAAACGAAGCTGTTACAGCTGTAATTGAATCATATACATCGTGGAAGATTAACAATGAGGATAATGCCGCAAGTTTAGCTGCTGGTTCTACCGAATCCGCTACTATCGATGATGGATCGATGTATTTCCAAAGAGTGAAAGAATTATTTATTCTATATATTAAGGAACATGATAAGAGACTGATGAGACAACTGTGGCAAGATTCGGAATTATTATCTCTATTGAAAGCCATTGTGACATTGGTATATGAACCAATGGTTAGATTATTCAAAGTCGCAAAGATGGATATGGCATTAAGAAATTTTGAAAGGTTTATGAGTGATTTAATTAAATTATTAGATATGATAATTGATGGACGTACTGGTGCGTCTACACAATTTAATATCATTGACAGCATTTATAATTTAATTACTAAGCATCAGGATTCATTTTTTGAATTTTTACATGATATTTATGTTCATGATACTGAGCAAATCTTTGAGGGTTTCATTATATGGTTTAGTAAAATAATTAAATTTTTACAAACAAGCAAATATGGTACGGTAGAACAACGTGTAGACTTGAATAAATTGTTGAAGGAAATGCAACAGAACGATAATGGTGTAAACATAGACATAGAACTGTTAAGGAAACAACTTGATGCCGTGATTGCTAAGAAGGATAACGCACGTAAGATATATAAGGATATTGTTGATCTAAGAACCAAACAACAGGACTCTGTTGATGGTCATTTGGTAGGGGACAAGAGACAAAATAAGTCTATCGAAAGTACAATGAAACAGAATTGGAACCAAATCAATAACAGCATTATGCCAGAAAACACAATGAATGCGGGCTTAGCGGACGGTGATCTAGTTGATTTGGACATAGACACGAAGGATCTAGATAACAGTGGTTCGCAAAATAGTAATGACAGTGCTGGAGCTAATCTAGAGGCCGCGTACCATGCTGTATTGAATCAAGAGATCGATGAAAGTGAAATTCACAAGTTTACCAACAAATACACTGCGCAGATCCTGGCACAGGTCCTCGGCGAAGAGGTACAACTACAGTAACCTTTGCCACAGACACATATACATATATATACATATAACTCTCCATATTTATCTAGCTTGTGCGGCAGATCGAAGTTCACTCCTTGACAATGGCGGGTGTGTCACGGCGTCAACGGTCTCACAAACACCTTCACCTCACTTGAAATATTGTTTCTTCGTTGCAGCGGACAGCGCCGAAGGGTAAAATGGAATAAAGGGCTAAACAAAGCAACAAGAACAAAGAGACAAACAAATCAGAAATAGAATAGACAACACACGGTTAGAGGGAGGGATAAATAATAAGACAGATATCTAGTCCCGGGGAACTTGAAACAGTACGTATATATATATTTGTATAAATTCGCTTCTTTTATAGGTATTAGATTCTATATTTTCGAGTTCTTTATATAACCATACAAACAAACTAACAAACAAAACCAGAAATGTCTAATTCAAGTTTATTATCCCGTACATTGGCTATCACCGGTATTGCCACGGCTTTATCAGTTGCAGGTTATGCTATCTATTTTGACTATCAAAGAAGAAACAATAGTGATTTTAGAAAATCATTGAAGAAGAAACTGAGAAAGCAAGCTAAAGAGGAGGCTCAGAATCAAGAGAGGGCTAAACAGGGTAAATTACAAGATATTAGAAACTTCTTAAAAGAAGAACTACTTAAGAATCCAATTCCCACTGATCCCACTCAGATTCAAAATGTATTCAGTAACAATGTCGAATTAGGCGAACATCTTTCAATGACTCCAGGTAATGAAATGGAAGCTGCTGCTAAATTTTATAAAGCCCTGGCTGTTTACCCTAAACCAACTGATTTATTAGGCATCTATCAAAGAACTATTCCAGAAAATATTTATGAAATAATTGTATTGATGATCGCTGTTATGCCTCCAACAAATATTACAGATTTTATCTCTGGTGGTGCTATGGAGAGTGGTGAGGCTCTTGGTATTGATGAAGACGAAGAAGTACCATTAATCTCTGAGATTATTGAAGAAGAAGACGAAGAAGAAGCTGATTTAGAAGATGAAGGTATTATCAATACCGAAGATAATGAAGGTGCTACACCAGATGTCGCTGAAGGAAATGTAGATGCAGAGATTGAAATCATCAACGATGCTTCAGATGAAACTTCCGAATTAGCTGAAAAGATTATTGAAGAATTTGCACAAGAAGTAGCTGAACAAGAACAAGAAGAAAAGGAAGATGAACTAGAAGCTTAGATTGAAATAACTTAAATTGCTTTCTTATTATTTTCATCATGCATTATGTGGTTTTCTTTTTCCCAACAGAACCCCAAAACAAATTTAATAATATATCTATACGTAGGTACCATGTAAATAATACATAAAATATACACGTTTATAAGTATATGATATTTTACTGTCTTTATAATGATTTATTTACAAGTAGATATAGGTAAACGTACAAACTATTTTGGTATGAAATGTAGACATTTAGATAAGTAGACACCATAGACTAATAAACTAGCAACATGAGACACATTGAATAATAAACTTATTCCATGCGATTTACCAAACTCTTTTCTTAATGGTGCATCATATTGTTCTAGTTTAGCTGGATCATTCTTATATTGTTCCGCAATAGCCCATCTTTGTTCTTTAACTTTTCTGTTCCATGGTAGTAACCAAAATAGATTAATTAAACCAGAGACAGATGCAGCTGATAATGCAATTGCAGGAGCCATAGTTAGTGGCATTGGTGCAGTTAAGGCAAGTAGCATTGGAGAGAAACCTTGCATTGCAAAGAACCCTGGGAATACTTTATTTTGTAACAAGGAGAATTGATCTCTAACTAATACTTTAAAAGCAATAGGAGAGGCAACATATGAATAGAAAGCAGAGCCACCAAAGCTAAATTGAAAATCCAGGATGGATCAAACGATGTTAGTAAATTTTGTTCCAAATACATGAAGTGATGATGTTTGTCTTTAGGGATTCCCCAGAAGTAGTATATACATACGCGAATGAATACAATAGTAAGTGAGATGCAGCTTTGATTATTGGCATTGTGTAATAGTGGTTTATTATGAATATATTTGAAGTTGTAGAATATATTTACTTCTTGTATTTGTACCCTTCTAGATATCTTTTAAAGAGGTGTATTCCATTGTTCCCTGATGTGTCCCTAAACATTTTACACCAATTTCTATTGTCTTAAAATCCGTTAACTGAGCAAAGCGAAATAGCGAAACAACGAAACAAGGACTTGAGACTGCAATGAAACTATATAACAGCAGAACGTTGGCATAATTAGTTGCAGATATAGTACTGATTTTGTAAACTAAACACCAACCAAACAAGGGACATATATCTGAGGAAGATGGTAGTAAAAGCTGTTAAACAAGTTTCGTTTGCACGTAACGGTGTCGGAGCCTTCGTGTTCCCATGCAAGAAGATAACATTGCAATATTGTAATTGGGGTGGATCATCAGATGGTATTAGAAAATTCCTAACCTCTAAGAAAATGGACGATTTTGCAATGGCCAACCCATATTTACAATTTGATATCATGAGGAAGCCTGGTCATCCTATCTTGAGAGCAGAATATACTAATGGACGTGAAAAGGTTATTTGTATACGAAATCTTTCAACTAATGTTATTGAAGAAAAATTGAAACTGTTAAGAGACTCAAGTGGTGATCAGCTACGTAGATGGACCAAGAACGATAATGTTAGAACTTTGAATAGTAGTGTTAGAGGTATATGGTCACCTATTCATGCTGCTAAGCAGCATTCTGTATAAAAGTGAGTGGGTGAGAGAGAGAAAGCACAATATGTGTCATAGGTATATATAACGGCGTGTAAATAACAGACAAATATATATATAGTTCTATATACTGATACAGATGTATTAACGTTACAATATTCTTATTCTTTACTATGTGAGTCTTTCGTCAATACAGAAATTTTTTGAGTGAGGAGGTTCTTTTACACGAGGTAAAAAGGAATCCCCATTGCTCGATTCCCAGAGAAGACATCCATCACGTATTAATAACTGATAAAACGAAGTAATAAATAGTGAGAAACTCTATAGTTACTACTGCAACTAGACTAAGTCTGTATCCAACAATATGAGCTTTTTCAATGACGATTTTGAACGTGATGGTTCAAGGATCAGTGATTATTATAAAAATGAAGCTCAGTTCTTAATCGATAAAATATGTGAAAAACAGGATAGAAAGAAGTTACATCCTGATTTACTTAAGATATATAATCCGGATAAGGAGTATTTTATATATCAAATGATATATGAAGAATATTTAGACTGTTTCTATCCTTACTATCATGATTTAAAGGATGAAGTTGCTAATGCGAAACATCAAAAAGAAAGTGAAGCTAAATTTATGAAACATTACAAAGATACATATAGGCATATTGACATGAAGAGGTATTCGTTAGATGAGATATCCTTGTTTGGTTCTATTGATAAATCGAGAGCTGTTGAACCTAAAGGTCTTAAGAAAAGATTGGCTGTCATCGATGCATATTTAGCTCATCAATTAGTTACTGTTAGAGATCTAATGCCAAATACACTTGTTAATCAATGGGCAGTTAACAATGATTTCATTGAGAAAAGTACACAAGTGGTGGATGACATGATACGACAAGAGTCTAAAAAACTTGAAGAATTGGATGTTTTTAGACTATCCCAAAGAGAAAAAATGAGAAGGTATTATGAAACATATAATTTTGAAGTCAATGAAGAAATATTAGATGCAATTGAAAGAAATTGTCCGGAATTATTCACAAGATATGATGAATAATGATAGTGTTGTTGTTGTAAATGATGATGAGTAAAGTTTGTTTTTTAAAATTATATAGATAGAAAACAAATAAAAATAGTTGTAAATTATATAGAAACATTATAAAATGAGAAAAGATAGTTTTTTATTTTCTGCCTCTATGATCTTGATATAATTACTAGTATTATTATTAAATTATTGTAAAACTTTGTAAATTTAAAAACTTTAAATCTATTTGTCTAAGACATCAGCATCGTATCTTTGCTTGAACCAAGCAATGGTATCTTCCTTGGAGGTCTTGTGAGAGTTACCGATGGTAGCTTGACATCTCTTTCTTCTAGCAATTCTGGCACCTGGTCTACCCATAACAACGTAGAAATCCATACCGAAAATACCAATAGATGGATCGTACTTGATACCTAAATCAATATGTTCGTCAATACCGAAACCGAAGTTACCAGTAGCGGAGAAGTTTCTTAATCTTAATTGATATTCCTTAACCTTTAAACCTCTTTCTAGAATTTCTTCAGCCTTTGGACCTCTAACGGTAACATGAACAGCAATCTTTTCATTTCTTCTGATACCGAAAGTTCTAACAGTGTATCTAGCCTTAGATTGAACTGGAGTTTGACCAGATAATTGTTCTAAAACCTTGGAGGCTCTAGTTAATCTATCACCGGATTCACCGACAGAGATATTTAAGACCAGCTTTTCGATCTTTAGCTCACGCATTGGGTTTTGGGCTTTAGCAGACATCTTTGGTTATTTTAGTGCTTGTATGGGTTTGATCTATTTTATGATGGCAAAGTAAGATAATTTTTAAGAATAATTCATTTATAAATATATATATATCTACAATTACTGTTTTAATTAAATGAAAGATGAGTATATGCTCAGTTGCAAAAAGTGATGGTGGAAGTGAAAGTGAGATGTAGTTTTACTTACTTTCATGCAGGAAGTAACAAAGCAGAACGATGATGTTACTACGTATAGATCGTTGCAATTCGTCTGAGATGATGTCAGTTTTCTGGAAAAATTTCACGAAAACATTTCACAGCGGAACCAAAGAGACAGGGAAGCGAGAGATTCCTGCTTGTGCGGCGGGCAGCTTTTGAGAGAAAAATCAGAAAAAATAAATAAAAAAACGAAATTTTTGGAGATGGTTTTTCAAGAAGGTACGGAAGCTTCAGGCAGTCCTAAATTTGTGACTCCATCAGAGGGTAATCTTTTTTCTGCGGACCCCAAGACAGAAAAACTGAACTGACAGGGCAAGGATTATTAGTACGTACTGAGATTGTCCAAAGGGTGGCAAAACAGATGGATGGAATTTATAAAACGACTTATTCATATAAGCAGAGGACAGTTAATTGTTTAGAGGCTTCGATTATATAACTCAGTAATAGATTCAAAGGTCACAATTGAGTACGATAAGTTTTCACAGAGCTGGATATTTTTTCGTTTTGTTTTGTTTTATTGCTCAAGGTTTTCTAGATATATACATATATTAGATAAAAAAAAATGGATGCTATAGCAAGTAGATTTGCTCCAAAGAGTGCATTAATTAAAGAATTACAATATGATAATGAAGATAATTTAGAACATGATTTCATTAATGGTAATTCCCAGTTTCAACGCATGGCTCCAAATATTATGATGCCTCCAATCTCTTCGCCACAACAATTTTTAAGAGCTCATACCGATGATTCTCAGAATCCTGATTGTAAAATTAAGATTGCTCATGGTACCACTACTTTAGCCTTTAGATTCCAAGGTGGGATTATTGTTGCAGTAGATTCTCGTGCTACTGCCGGTAACTGGGTCGCATCTCAAACTGTTAAAAAAGTTATTGAAATTAATCCCTTCTTATTAGGTACAATGGCAGGTGGTGCAGCTGATTGTCAATATTGGGAAACGTGGCTAGGTACACAATGTCGATTAAGTGAATTAAAGGAAAAGGAAAGAATATCAGTAGCAGCTGCATCTAAAATTTTAAGTAATTTGGTATATCAATATAAAGGTGCAGGTCTTTCAATGGGTACAATGATTTGTGGTTATACAAAGAAAGAAGGTCCAACTATTTATTACGTCGATTCAGATGGTACAAGATTAAATGGTGATTTGTTCTGTGTTGGTTCAGGTCAAACTTTTGCCTACGGTGTATTGGATTCAAATTATAAATGGGATTTAACAGTAGAGGAAGCTTTATATTTGGGGAAAAGATCAATCTTGGCTGCAGCTCATAGAGACGCTTACTCCGGTGGTTCAATTAATTTATATCATGTTACAGAAAATGGTTGGGTGTACCACGGTAATCATGATGTAGGAGCTACTTTCTGGGAAATTAAAGACAAAGAAGGTTCCTTCAACAATGTAGTAGGTTAAATATAACGTTAATAATAGTACCTTATATATACAATGATCTCTTTAAGAATAAGAATAAAAATGTAAGTATGTACCTCATTTGGGAGAGAAGAAAAAGTTCCAACTATTAAATGATTAATTGAAATTAATATTACCGTTGTTTTATACATGTTTGTATATAACTTACCCAATATGGAGGGAAGAAAGAAAAATTATATATTTGAAATAAAAGCGCATTTATAACACTGGAATTTACTTCAACCCTCACATCTTTTTTTATTCATACTCGCTCGTATTTTCCTCATTAAGGAACGACAGTATTCAAATCGACATCTAAGTAGCGTCATCCAAGCCCTTCATTTCAAAATCACCATCCCCGTCTTTCATGTCATTGTCCTCCTTTGTCTCTTGTTTAGTGACAGAATTTGACAATTCAGGAGATGTTTCTTTACTATTTGTTTGTTCAGAGTTAGTGTTACTATTTATTTCTGATGGAACATTGACGCTGGTCTCGGACGATTTAACAGCTGTATTCTCGCTTTCTTGTGGTTTAGCACCTGTAACATTTTTGTCGTCATTATCACCACCAGTACCTTCAGTTTCATCTTCGTCTTCCCCTTCGTCTTCTTCTTCGCCATCCTCGTCATGTTCATCCTCGTCATCATCATCTCCATCTTCTTCCTCGTCATCCCCATCTTCTTCATCTTCATCCTCGTCATCCTCGTCATCCTCTTCTTCATCCTCGTCATCATCCTCATCACTATCACTATCACTATCACTTTCGGATGTGCTTTCGTCACTACTCTCATCACTACTTTCTTCCAATGGACGTTTCTGAGGTGTTATACTGCCGTTATGTTTGCCATTGCTACTTAGTGTTGGACGAGATTGCTGTCTAGGTTGGAAAAATCTTGATAAAGAGGTAGGATCAAATGAATTATCTAAACCTTCAGATTCAGGTTCCAGCTCTGAATTATCCTTAGTTTTCGAAGTCGCTTCATTCTTAACTTGTTTTGCTTCTTGTGATGTCGCATTTGTATCGTTTATTCCCTTTGGTCTCTGTATATTTGGCTGTTGAGTTGTAATCTTTGGCTTTTCCATGTTTGGGGGATTCATACTAACAAGACTCTTTATTTTACCATTAGTTACTTTAGCTGTAGCGGCATTAACTGCCGCAGCTAATATCAGATTCAAATGCTTTGGGTTTTTATCCATTAATGCTGTCAGTGGATTGCCAGAAATACCCTTATTCTTAGCAGCTTGTGTAACTTGATTAATGGTCATTGCTAAAGCTTGAGTCAAAATGTTTGCAATAACCTGTTTCGTTAGACCCTTTCTATCCTTAGTTAAAATCATTAGTTGGCCTTGTAAATATTTCATTGTTCTCTGATGATCATTTGCCCTATTTGCATTGTTATTAGCAGATCTGTTTGCCGCTAACGTTTGAGATATACTTTGCTTCTTCGTAGTTCCTACTTTACTGTTAGCCTTCTTCGCCTTTTGTTGCTGTTGCTGTTCTTGACGTGCTTGCGCTGCTTCTTGTTTAGCCTTAGCGGCTTCGGCTTGTTTCTGTTTCTGTTGTTCTCTTTCAGCTATATAACTTTCGTCGAGACCCCATAACCAACCTTTACCTTCTTTAGAAACTTTCCTGAAAGATTTATTTAAGGAAAGGTTATGCCTTACTGAACTTTGCCAACCATCCGGACAATATTTGTAAAATGGAAATAATTCTCTTATGCCAGCGTATATTTCAGACAATGACATACCTTTCTCAGTCGTGTTTTTTCGAATACATGAAGTTAACATTGCAGAATAAGAAAGTACTGGTTTCGTCCTGTATTGCTCTGGAATCTCTTCCAATGTATATACTTTTTTGGGTGCCTTTGCAGGTTTCTTCTCTTTTTTCACTGTCGTTTTCGATATTTTCTTCTTAGGTTCATCTTCCTTCTTCACACTAGTTTCTTTCTTCTTTGTTGTCTCTTTTTTGGACGCTGTTACTTTCTTGGCCGTCGGAGTCTTCTTAGTTGTTTCTTTCTTAGCAGGAGTCTTCTTTGCAGGAATCTTCTTCGCTTTTTTAGCAGTTGCTTTCGTAGTTTTAGTACTTTTTGTTCCCTTAGTCTTCTTATTATCTTCTTCCAATCCATTTTTCTCTTGATCTGGTAGAACAAATTGGAATGGTATTTGACCAATTTGAATCTTTGTTTTATTCGTTAACGGTACGGTTTTACCCCTTTCGACAAAATTATCATCTACAAATGCACCATTCTTACCAATAATGGAAAGTTCAAACCTTCCTGTTCCAAAATTATAGAAAATTTGAGCATGCCTTCTTGAAATAGATTTAGATGGACCCAAATTAACATCTACTTTATGGGTAGTATCATTTTCAGATCTCCTGCCTATTATAGCATGTAAAGTTTGAACATAAAATGTAAAGTTTTGGAAATCTAATCTGGCATATGCAAAAATAGTAGGTTGCTCATCAGGAACGCCAGTTATTCCTGGATTAAGACCACTTAGAAGGTTAGGATCGGCAGTTTCCAGGGGAGATAAGCCGTTATTCGATCTAATTAAAGAGTTACCATGTTCTCCTAAACTTTCAAGTTGATTTATCTTTGGATGTAAATCATTAGTGTGGAACATTCCGGGTATTATGGAGTTTTTCCTCTGTTGTTGTCCCATTAGAGATTTCTCCATAAACAATTTTTGTACAAGATTTGATTCTCCATTAGCTACGTCCTCAGGTTTAACAACAACTACAGCCTTTTCATTATTCTTTGGGCTTAGTGAAATTTCTGGTGTGTTTGAGAAAGGTAAGGAAATTTTTTTCGACTCCGACGTTGATATTATATGTGGTGGATTTGAATCCTCCCGTGATTGCTTATCATCTTCTAATTTCATTGTTGATTCCCTAGTCTTATCCTCTGAGTCTCTTACACTCGATAACATGTGTATACCTTCAATATCTTCATCATTATGATTATCGGTAATGGGTTTTGAAATATGATCTTCTCCTACATCATTGGTACTGAATATCTCTTTATCCTCTTTCGAATCTATCTCTAGAAGTTTGGAGAATGCTTCATTGTCTAATTCGTGGTGTGTATCGCTTGTTTTCACTGGATCAATAGCATGTGGATCATCCATATGTATATCTTCATCGATTATTTGTTTATCCTCGTGTGGATTGTCTTCCTCGATTGCCTTTTTCAATACTTCCTCCAACATGTTATCGGTAGATATGGGTATATCATCAGATTTTGCAATAGTTTCGGTAACCGCTTGAGTTATGTCATTATCACCTGTAACAGTAATATTTCCAGTCTTTGAACCATCCATAACATTTGAATCATTATTTATTTGATCTGGAAGACTTTGTGCTATAACTTTCTCAGGCAACAACGTAAACTCTTCTTGAGTGTGTGAATTTATATCGTTTTTAAAATTGGTGTCGTCGTTTTTTGATGTAGATGACTGTTGATCTATATTCTCCGGATCTTGCAACTGAGACGCAGCTTTCGTAATTGCATGTGTTGTATCAAATTCCATTTCAAGATGTTTATATCTCCTAAATCAGTGCTGTCTTAATTTTATTTTGTAACAGATATAATATGTTGGTATATTCTTCGTTTCAGTAAGCTTTAACAAATACGCGTAATATAACTGGATTTACTAACTTATATTGTATGTGGTATCTTAAAATTCTCTAGGAAAATAGAATACTTATTTTAGAAGTCAACCTGATAATAAATACTCTGTTTGCTTGGATTATTAATTTCGTGATCACTGTTACAACCGCTAAGGTAAAATATGTGGAGATAATGATAGAAACCAATTAGTTTGAACACTCTCTTACCCAAAAAACTGTGTACGTGGTTCAGTATAATTATATGAAATATTAGCCCCAGGATGGCCTTATTGCAGATCTATATCTGACTATACTCACTCGTTACAGTAAATTGATGACTTCAATTTCTATATGGAATAATTTTTCAGTTTTTGTTTACTTTAGCAATCACTCGCAAAAGTTTAAAACCCGGTCTTGAAAATTAGGGCGTTTTCGTCCATAGTGATGAAAAATGCGAATCTTAGAAAGATGACACGATTTGATGGTAGTATATCGTTTTGCAAAAAGGTATATTTATATAACTATTTATTCTACTAAAGAATTTATTTAATGTCTCTTGTCTATCATCAGGTTACGAGCTTTTATCCTTTCTTGTGGTTTCAATGACCATTCCATTGAGTTACTGATCTCATCCTTGATATCACCACTTTGTATGTCAAAATCGTCATCATCAAAACCTAATAATAAAACGATTTGGCTGCATCTTATGAATGTCTCCCTTAAAGAGTAGTTTGTTCCACAGATAGTGTTTATAAATAAGGAAAGTTCTCTATCAAGTTTGATTGCACCAAGTTCATTGACTTGTAAAGCCCAAATTTTTTTCTCAACTACTTTACTTGAATATATCACAGCAGCCTTTAATAATTTATAGTAAGCATCGTCATGAAGAACGTTTTGGAACGGTTGGAATAAAGCAGTCCATTTGGTGACAAATTCATGCATGTTTGATAAATCTTCGAAGTTCTCAATATTTGAAATATAGCACTTAGATTCGGTTTCATCAGTTTCATCAGATTGTATACCATAGTCGTCAATCTTATTAGCATTGACAAAGATATCTGAAAATAATAATCTTAGTTTGTTCGCGATAGTTTTCTCAAAGAGAACCTTAATTGACCAAGTGGATAGTTTAGATATTTGGGTTAACATTGTATTTTGACATTTGGTTACCTTTTCGGTAATAAAAGTAGCATCATCATTAAATGGGAAATTATCAGAAATTAATTTTGGGTTTTTCTCGAGAATTTCAGTCGTTAGCAAAATCTTCAAGGAAAATGTTGCAAAACATAAAGTGTTGATGTAAATTATAAATTGGTGTAGGGATAGAATTGATTTACTATCTGAACCTTCCTCGCTAATCACAACAGATTGTAAATTGGATTGAATATTGGCAAATGCATTTCTGAAATCAAATTTACTCAACTGAGCCAATTTACTTCCACCTTGTGGTGAAGCATCTCTTCTATCCGAAGCAGGAGTGGAACCCCTTGATCCGATTCTAGAATCTAATGTCTCAGGACTTGTCTTTGGAATGTACCTTCTTAATGCAAGAAATGATGTACTTGTTTGTACAGGTAATTTCGCTTGTAATGACTTAAATTTAGCTTGCATAAATTTAACCAAGAATTCATTTTGAACAAAAACAACCAGTTTATCTAAGAAGTTGGCAAATATTGTAAGGTTACCTGTATTTAAAGAGTAGATTAAACTTTTCCTAATCAGTAAAGTCATGTCTTCTAAGACCGAACTTATTGGCCATGATGATTGATCCTTATGGCTTATTGGCTCCAGTGTAATGTACTCATTTAATGATGGTATCTCTTCTAAAGTTAATATTTTGCTGAATGATTCATTTAAATATATAAACAGAAGAAGTTGGAAATTAGCAATATGATGCTCTTTATTTAATTTGGTTAAGAAGTTACCATTAACAATTGGATCTGGTAAACTCAACGGATCGTCCAGACTTTTGCCCTTTGAAAATTCAACCCATTTCACGGAAAATAATCTTGTGTACATTGACCAATTTTGTAGTATTTGGGAGTATTCGTTAATTAAACTATCGAGTTCATTTAATGGAATGATATGTGTTTGTTTCTTGGTTTCAATCTCGGAACCGGAGTCCGAATCTGATTCCTCGTTATCATTATACTCATCATCATCGTCATCATCGACATTGTCGTTATCATCATCATTCTCATTATCGTTGTTATTGTTTGCATTTTTAGTATTCTCGTTATTGTATTTCTTAATCAATACAGCAGGTTTCCTCCTTTCAGTAAAATAATTCAATACTAGGATCGCTTGTAGTTCAGTCTCCTTTTCAATCTTCTCCATGATAATGGTTAAGTACTGTACACCGTAACAGGCAGAGATGATCTTTGAATGTTCATTAATAATCATGGAGACAGTTTTAAATAATTGTAGGACGACCGTATTGAAACCTGCATTGTACTTAATAGCTCCCTCAACGATTTTCTTATTTTCAGCTGATATAATTTCACAAATATATTTACTATAAATATCCAAACCTAATTGAGATTCTCCAATTAAGGGAAATAATTTAAAGAAAATTGTTAATTGTTCGATATCCTTATTTTCTACAGCTGTTTCGAATTGAGCTTTAAAGATGTTTGTTAATTTCTTACACCAAGTCTGGATCAATTCTTCTGGTTCCGTAGGTAGTTCTTCGGAGGGAACAGCACTTCTAGCGAATCTCGATGTAATTATTCCTTGTGGTAATTTACGTACTTCGTCAATCGCTTTTGCAGCTGTAATATAATTAGAGTCCTCTAAGGCGGAATTAATTAAAATGATATTGTTCTTTAAAGTTCTTACATGATTCAAAAAGGTGATTGTTTTATTAAGATGCTTATATTCTTGATCAGTTGTATTTATATCTGAGTATATTCTTTTCGCTGTATTATTAGATTGGCTAATGTTAGCTAACGTAGATTGGAAATCGGATAATGTTGTGGTTAAATCAACTCGATCCAACTCGTATTTTCTCAATTCTCTGTTGTATTTCAATTGGTTCTCTTCTATGTATGAATTCAAACTATTTTTAGTCCTTGTATGATCCTTAGCAATAACATTGGCTAATTTTGTCACTTGAGATTGTGTAGTCAATTTCTCTAACAATAACGAATATTTTGCTAGATTTCTAGATAGTTGATCATCTGATATGTTGAAGGATCTTGAAGTCTCCTGCTTATAGTGATTACTAGGTTCGTTATTATTGCTAATATTTCTTGTAGGCATTGTTACCTATTTTCTTCTCTATAAACAATGACGTAACTCAAACCAAAGGTATGTACAGGGAAAAGAGCAAAGCTACGCAGAAAATTAACTTATTCCAGCGACTTAACAACTAGTTGTTGCTCTTAAAATTGCAATCTAATCAATATTATAGCCGACCAACCTGTCACTAAAATGACAGCCCCTGCAATAGGCAAACAGTGTTATAAGTAGAGTCTCTCTCAGTATCTCACTCTTTGCCAGTTTGATCCAATGTCGACTCGAATTGTGCAGTGCGCGTCCTCGAACCGTGCACTGTGTTATCTGCGCCAAATTCGAAAAAGTTTCGCGGTGCGAGGCGAGACGAGGCGAAGATGAACAATTTCAGGATAATTCTGAATAAATAAACAATAGAAGGGATGACTTGATTATGCATTTGCAGCAGCCAAGATCAGCTTCAAGGGGACCCTGCCGGTGTAAAGAAGTTAAGTAATAAGGAAATAGTTTGACGTAAGCACATATACTATTTACGCAGTCAGCTCGTTTATCTTTAGTAAAAGTTTTCTCAGGTTGGCACATAAAGTATTGCTAGCAAGCCAAAATAATAGCGGGCAATCGATTAAATTTGACCTCTGATAGTGTATTATATCCAAGATAACGTACTTTTTTGTACTGTGGTTAATATCCCATATTTTTATTTGACTTTGCTAACTACACAACAAGAATTATAATGGATTATACCCCACCTGCATCTCCTGTTTTTAGGATTGATGTAACTCAGCGTAATAATGAAAGACTTCCTATTTCACCTATTACGCCAGATTTGAAAAAGTTCCCATTACTAAGGAATAGTGTATTTAATACAACTGATATCACACCAGAGACTTCATTGTATTATTTAGAACAAGATCTAAACACATGTAATATTTCTCCAATGAGTCCATCTTTAAATGATTCTCGTGAAACGATACAATTGCTATCAGATTGGACTCATCAAGACATTGAACAAAAAATAATATCAGGATCAATGGATTTTATTAAGAATCCCGCATTCAAGTTAAAATCAAGTCGAATACTGGGACAAGGTTCATATAGTTATATCTGTGAAGTTGAAACAGATTCTCAAAATCCATTAGTATTAAAATTCCCACATTCTAAACGAAAGACAAGAACTTTGTTGAATGAAGCATTGATTTTAACATATTTGCATATGGCCGATTCAGGTCTTGAAGATAATTACATCATTCCATTTAATGGAATCACATACATTAATAAATCGCATTTTAATAAATTAAGAAGAAACGAATATATTCCTGCACTAATATTACCAAAATTAAATTTAAATTTACAACAATTAATAAAATTTTTAAAACAAAATTATTCACATGATATTAGTATGAAAAAGACTATTTGGAAAAAATTGTTTAATGGGATGATAATTGCATTACACTATTTAAAACTGAAAAAAGTTATCCATGGAGATATTAAGACTGCAAACATCATGGTTAGCGCTTTAAACAAAGATGGTATATTTTCATTAGATGATTTAACATTCTATTTATGTGATTTTACATCTTCGATAATTGATATCTCTGCGGGTATAAAATACGCACATAGGACAGCTGAAACAGTGACCCATAATAACTTAAGTTTGGATACCACTTTGGAATATTGCCCTCCAGAAGTCATTGAAAGAATGACAAATAGTAACAATAGTACAAACACTGAACCAATTTTCTCTCATATTACAGATCTTTATTCCTTAGGGTTATGTCTTTTATCATTCATTTGCGAAAATGAGCCCTATAGGGAATTGAAAAGTTTTAAATTTCATAATAATATGACAGATTCCTCATCTTCCTCCTATAGTGGTTCTAGTGGTATCACTTCATCAGTCCAACATACTCAATGGTTAATCAATTCAATTTTAAGAAATGATCCAATAACGTTAAATACATTCAATGGTGATGAAAATTATTATAGAGATAATTGGTCTGAGGAGTTATCATTAGTTTCGAAGATTCTGGTCAATAGAATCTCCCTAGAAGAATGCATTTCATATATTTAATGATTATGACAATAAGTTAAAAGCGTCATGAATATTCGTATATACATACATACATATACTGTAGAAGTTGTAATATATATACATATATTTAAATTTTAATGGTTTTTTCATAATAATTATTAATGTTACGTATCTGCCTCACCATTGATAATAGCATTTAATCTTCTTTCCTTCTCTTCATCCAGTTTCCTCGTATTGATTTCGTGATCCTTTCTAATAATATATCTTTGCATTAATGAAGGTTGCATTAACACTTCTAGTCCAAATTTAGGATGCTCTAAATCACAACTTAACCCCAATGGACAGAATCCACTAATATATCTTTGACAAATTGATTTCTTGATATGTCTCTTTTTACATTCGGGACCATCCACACAGAACCCTCTATCATAATCCCCACATCGTGGAATCTTTGCTTGTGGATCAATATGTAGATATTGGCATTCGGGTGTCTGTGTACAATAACCATTCTTACTATAAAATACACATTCAGGCATCTTTCTTAAATTATATTCATGTAAATATTCACATTGGTCATTTTTCTTACATAATCCACGTAACCAATGCTTACAAACGATCTTATTTCTAAAATTCTGTAAAATATGTTTATAAGGGCAAGCAGCACCTCTAGGACATGTCTGAATACCTATTGATGGATCATAATCCGGACAAATTGGTCTATCTGGGTCCCTTGTCAATTGATATTCTTGTTTCAAAAAGGGCTCAAATCTAAATCGGTATGTGTTTGTTTTAGGATGTACAAGTGACATTTTTGAAGTATATGATAAGTATATGAAGGGTAAACAATAAAAATACTTATCTCCTGGTTGTTTTATGCAGAATTAAATGTAAATATACTACTGTTTAACTGAGCGTTCATATACTAATCATCGAGTATCCTTTGCTAATTATTCAGATTTTTTAGAATTTCAGCTGTTTGAGGGTAACCTTCGCTATTTTTCTTGAGGTCGCCCGAGCTAAGTAAGAGCTACGATTTCTCAAATCTTCAAGGTATTTTGCCACCGGAAGGATACTTAAGACAGAGAACAGAATACAAGTGAATATATATAAACAGTTAATAAGTGTAATTGGAATTAACAATAACAATCTGTAATTACGGAATTGTATTATACACTAAATAAAAAAAGTTCATAGCAAAATGTCTAACTACGAAAATGATCAAGAAGACGAGGATGTCACCATCGAGCCACAATTAAGAATGGTTCCAAACTATGATGTCTCCGATAAAACTTTCCTGTTAACTCATTCTAATTCTCAAGAAGAAATGGAGCAAGCGAAGAATTTTATTTTGGAACAAATCGAAAAAGATGAGATGGCTCCATATTACAAATATTTGACCACTAAATATCTACCAGAACAAGTTCAACAACATAATAATGGCAGTAGTAATGGAAATAATGAACAAATAATAGCATATGACGCAACTGTATATGGGAAATTAGAAGCTAAAAATAATGAAAATATTAACTCATTAAAGGAAAAATTAGATTTATTGAAAACTAATGATGAGGGTCCCCTTGAAATTGCTAACGCATGGATCGAATTAGGTCAATATTATGTTCAAATTGGTGATTTTGAAAATGCAGAGAAGGTTTTACTAGGTAGTGCATTAAGTTCTGCCATCTCCATTGGTTTCAAAATTGATATATATTTCATGATGTTAAGGCTAGCATTTTTTTACAATGATTTTGCGTATATTAAGGAGAAGTTAGACGCAGTTAATTCTTTGATTGAAAAGGGTGGTGATTGGGAAAGGAGAAATAGGTTTAAGACCTACTTGGGTATCTATTCTTTGGCAATTAGAGATTTTAAGAAAGCTGCAGAATTATTAGTTGATTCATTAGCTACATTCACATCTATTGAATTGACCTCATATGAAAATATTGCAATGTATGCATCAGTAGCAGGTTTATTTGCGTTAGAAAGAACTGACTTAAAATTGAAAATTATTGATTCTCCAGAATTATTATCATTAATGACTTCTACACCAGCATTGCAATCAATTTCCTCGTTAACCATTGCTTTATACACATCGGATTATGCAAGTTTCTTCCCATTTCTACTGGAATCATATGATAAGGTACTCATCCCATGCAAATATTTAAATAAACATGCTGATTACTTCGTAAGAGAAATGAGAAGAAAAGTTTATGCACAATTATTGGATTCGTATAAGACTTTATCATTGAAATCAATGGCTCATTCATTTGGTGTATCAGTGGAATTTTTAGATAACGATTTAGGTAAGTTCATTCCAAACAAGCAATTAAACTGTGTCATAGATAGAGTTAATGGTATTGTAGAGACAAAGAGACCGGATAACAAGAATGGACAATATCATCAATTGATCAGACAAGGTGATGGTCTATTAACTAAGTTACAAAAGTATGGTGCAGCTGTTAAGTTAACTGGTTCAGATTATGTAGCTTAATGGGAATTTAGTAATTATAAATATTTTCAAAGATTTAAAAATTCATATATAAATATTTAATGAACAACAATAATAAATTAGTGTAAAACTCAAAACGAACTAATCCTCATGTTGAATATGGTATACTAATGTTTTTATCTTTCTGTTTTTAAAAAATATTTTAAGTTTCTGTTAAATTTTTAATTTTTCAATTGTCACTCAAATCTAGGAAGTAACTAATCAGTTCACCAAAGTAAATAAAGAAACAAAAGTGATAATCTAGTTTTTGATTTTTTTTCTTGTAAGGGTGTTATTTTTACAATTTACTTTTCAGAAATCATATAACTTAGTTTGTACTATTGTAAGGCTCGCACTGTGTTACATATTCCTCAGTAATTAAGGTTAAAATTGTCATAGATATGATATTCTTAAATAATAGTGTGTTTATTTGGTATGAATTTAATTCAAAGTTGGATATTTTAGAACAATTATTGTTATCTATAACACTATTAATTATCCTTTTATTAAGATCTTATCTGGCTGTTTCAGATATTAACCAGAAAAGTAAATAAAATTCAGAAATAATGTTGCAAAGTCCATTATGAGGGTCTAGGTTTCTATACCCATATTACAAACACATATCGATATCACCATCGTAGGGGGGGGGACCGAATACTAAAAGGTTGCACATGATAACACCCATAATCTGGTACTACATGTTTTTAATAACTATCCCATTACAAAAAACCCTAACTCTAAGTTAGTTCTAACCCTTTTTGTCCCGCTGGTCATTTTTGGAAACAATACCTTACATTCAGTTTTATCTTTTCAATAGTATACATCTCCTACTATATTACATTAAAATTTGCAATAGGATATTAATTAGATAGTTCTAGGACTTTATATAATGTTAAAGCCAATCTTTTTCTTATTATATTTCTAAAACATTTTATATTTTTCATGTAATTGTTTCACTTAAAAATTCTGACAAATACTATTTTTCATCCCTTGTTATCTAATTCATTTATATTCGTTCTTCTACAATTCAGTGTACTTTAATAATTTAGATCTTACTCCTACAGTTAATATAATGACACTGGGACTCATATAACTATTTTTAATATCGACATTTTACTCTTTGTTTTCGGATCTCTGTCTTCTGAGATGTCATATACTCCTCAATAGATACGTGTACGTCAAATATTAGCTGATATATGATTTATTTTACCAATAAAGTGAATTTATACCAGTACTTATATAATATTATCGTCATAATTACCAGTAATATTTACAAAATCAATGTTCTCAGTGTTAATGACTATTCAGAATTTGTAGTAATTTGCCAAAATTCTGCATTAAATAGCTAAATATTCATGTATTTAAGAATTAATATTAAGCAATAGAGGATTTAGAATGTACCAAAATTATTCACTAATATTCAATACATCTTAATCATCCTGAAATTCATTAATTTTAAATTAAAGATTCAAATGATTTAAATAAGCTACCTGATTTCTGGAATGTAACCAAGATGGCCTTTTCTGGTAACCAAAAAATGACCTTTTGGTGACACAAAGCCTCCATATCACAATTACTCAATTAAATGGCATCTCTATGAGAGCTATGACATG